>BMAO01003607.1:0-51803 GCA_019973975.1 Trichonephila clavata | reverse complement strand
AGTAGCACAATTCCTAAATCTGATATATGAAAATTTGTGAAAAATTTAATTTATGTACCAAATGAAAAAAAAATGTATGAAAACTGGCCACCTTTTATTTAGATATGACAGTTTATTCAATTATTAATAGATATAAATTTTGAGATTTATAAAAAAGTTAATTTAGCTTTTACATTAATTTTCCTATGCAGTGCCTGTTTATCCATTGTGTGCCCAAGGGCCCAAATCAGATGGACTTTAACAGATTTTCTGGTTATAAATTTTGATCCACCAGTCCCAAGAGAAATCTGCTTAAATCGGCACTGTTCCTGTGTGTGTGATTATTTAAAAAAATGTCAAATTAAAAGTTTTTTAAAGAACATATAAATTTTGTGTTTCATAAAGCTATGTTAATTTCGAATGTAATAAATTTATATATAGTAGTATAAATCCTGGTGGGGAGAGATGGGCAACCCTCACTGGATTAAAAAATGAATAAATAGAAAATGAAATGAAAATAAATTGTGTTTTGCTGTAGTAATGAATTATTTTCCTTAAGCTAAAATTTATTTTGGTGCAACAAACATTTACTTTAATTAATAGTTAAAAGAATCAGATATTTAATGAATTAAGTAAAAAAAATAATCAAAATAAAGGAAGTTCTAAGTAGAAATAATAGATTGAAATTGTAAGTATAATACTTAGACATAGTTTGGTCTACTTTATTAGGATTTAATTTTCTTGCTAGTATATTTTTCCTCTGTTAATTTAAATATTTGTGTGTATGTGGTATTAAATGATGGTATTTATAAGTTACTGTACTCAATACAGATTTTGAGCTAGATTTTTTTTATCAGATTTTTTTCCCCTGCATAGTTGGTAATCCAAACTTCAGCATAATTCTTTTCATAAAAATTCTCTAACTAAACCTTTTAAAATTATTTTACCCTAGTGTGCAAGTCCTGTTAGAAATAAAATCTTTTGTGCATAGAAAAAAAATATATATTTATACTTTATCAAAATGTACTCTATTAAAATTTTTTTTTCTTCATATTCCTGGCATATTTAGTAAATATTTATTGTTGTTACAAAATACAGTCGAACCTCAGTATAATGAAGTCACTAAATCCCGAAAAAAATTCTTTATATGGAAAATTCATTGTATAGAGGTTCATCTTTCAATATAATTTATAAACCACATAAAACAAATTTTAAATTCATGAACACTATATTAAAAAACAATTGTTCACACCTTTTTGCGCATTTATATCTATTTTATTAATCTCACCCATTAAAAAAAAAAAATTGTAAGGAAAACAAGGAAAAAAAATGTTGAATACACTGTATTTTCAAAATTAAGAAAATAACTTTATATTAAAATTAATGAATTTAAGGACATTTTTCTAATTTATAGCATACAATTTTAATCATATATTATCACGTGCATCCTTAAATTTAATTTCTCATACATTCTATAATTTTGTTTGAAAAAAATGCTTTGTTTCATAATACACCTTACATTTTTTTCAATGCACCAAAAATCCCTTCAGGCTTCTTTTTCCGTGTCTTTTCTTAAATTTTTCTAGCTATTCTTTTCTACCTAGAAATTGATTGTATCCCAATGCCTTCGCAAATTGAAGAACTTTCTCTATTACGAAAGGTTCAGAGATTGGAACATTTTTATCTCGCATTGTGTGTATTCACTTCAAAACTGCCATAGACACATGTTTTTACGTTTTTTTTTGTTTTACGTTACAGCCAATCGTGCTTTCATGTCAAGAAATATGCAAAAAATGCAGTCTTATAATTTGTTTTCAAGACATACGTGTTTCTATGACTTCCAGAAAACGAATGGAAGATTCTGAGCGCTGGCGTGCTGTGGGGCGCATTGAAGCAGGACAGTCGATCACAAATGTTGCTCTTTTCTTCGGCGTTCATCATTCTGTAATTTCACGTTTATGGAACCTATTCCAAACCACACATACAGTTGTCCTAATGCCGGTAGGCGGTCGCCCAAGGGTTACAACCCCCTCGGAAGATCGATATATTGTTATTGTAGCCTAGCGGAATCGCAGAGTGACCTCCACACGTGTGATATCTATGGTTACAGCGTCCATTAGTAAGGCTATATCTGCAGCTGCTGTACGCCGAAGATTACATATGAATGGACTGTATGCCCAGGTACCTCGAGTTTGTGTTCCTCTATCTGTCCAATCAAGAGGGGCATGATTAAAGTGGTGCCGGGAATATGGCAATTGGACTTTGTCTGACTGGGGCAATGTCATGTTTACTGATGAGTCAAGATTTGCTCTGGAGCCAGATGACAAGCGTATAAGGATATGGCGTAAACAAGGAACACGCAATCAGCCCCAAAACATCACACATTCCGAGGCGAAGCATTATGGTGTGGGCAGGGATTTCATTAGGGTACCACACCGACCTGAACATCTTTAAACAGGGTTCTGTGGCGGCTGTCCGGTATCAAGATGAAGTCCTAGAGCCCATTGTGAGATTGTACGCTGCAGCAGTTGGCCCTACTTTTCTTTTAATGGACGATAACGCACGTCCCCATAGAGCTGACATCGTCGAGGACTATCTGGAGAGTGAAGGGATTGCGCGTATGGCGTTGCCAGCATATTCGCCCGACCTTAATCCCATTGAAAATCTTTGGGATGCTCTCGGCCGTGCTTTTTCTTCACGTTTCCCACCTCCAGTCACTCTTATTGAGCTGGAAACTGCTCTATTTTGTGTCAATCAAAGCAGCATTTGTTGATTTTTTTGCATTTTGCATCTTTGTGCTTAACTTTTGGAAGCGAGTTTATTTTTTTTGGATAAGACATATATTATAAATAAATATTAATTTACAAACAGGTGTGAATAATTACTTTTTTTAAAATGTAGTCTTAATGAATTTAAAATTTGTTTTATGTGGTTTATAAAGTATCTTGAAACATGAACCTCTATATAATGAATATTCCATGTAATGAACTTTTTTTAGCGATTTAGTGACTTCATGAAAAAGAGGTCCAACTGTACTTTGAATGCAATTAGGGATTGCAATATCTGACCTCAAAGCTCAATACCGGTATTCGGTATTTCTTAGAACTTAATCCTGGGATACCGGTTTTAATACTGGTATTAAAAATTTTAGAAAAAAAAAAAGAAAACACTGGTGTTTCTCTCTTTGTTTTACTTGCCAGTTTTATTAGAGAGTAAATATAACAAGAAATAATTTGTAACTTTTAAATTATAACAGTATATAAATAATCACAAAAAAATAAAGGAACGTGTTATTAATTTAAGGGGACATAATACGATTTAAGCAAAAAAATTAGGGATTTTTAAAAAAATTTTGGTACCCTCCTATGTGTATATACTATGTAAAACAGATTTTGTGCTTTTTAAAAAGCTAGCCATTTAATTTTTTAAGAAAAATCCTTAAAATTTCTGAAGTGATTTTAAAATGCTATTCCTCCTACAAAAATTTACATACACGCATAAAATTTGATTTACAAGTACATCAAACTATATATAACAAGTTGGTATGGGTTTTGTGATAACATGATTGGTATTTGTGTAATACTTCTTTTTATGAATGCTTATTCAAAATTCCTTTAAAAAATTTACAAATTCTGAGTTCGATTATTTTTAAAAAAATAAGTATTGCTTAAATAAAATCGCTGTGATTGAATTTGATTCCCACAAACCTTTGTTACACGTTTAATTAGCAATAGGTAAAAAAATTCAAAGCATTACGCACAATAGAAAAAAAAAGCCTTAGCATTTTAAATGAAGACAAACTAATTATTTTATCTTTTTGAGATAAGTAAGTTCAAAGTTTTGATTTGCCATAGGGATGTGAATAAAAACGAGTGCCAAAGCTATCATAATTCTGCCTTTTTTAAGTTCAGAGCTTTCAAATTTTGTGAGGTTACAAAAAAGTATATAAAGAATAATTTATCAAATTTGATTTTTGGTTGATTTTTGTCAATTGAAGTGTACTGTGTCCCCTTAAATCACAAAAAAGTGCAAATATTACAGCCATTTTACCTTTTATTTCATCCAAATTATCTTTTTTTCGAAATAATCTAAAATCTCTGATGTCTTGGACTTAGAAACTGTGCTTGAATTTGCACCTTCATCGCAATTAGATTCTTTTCTCTTTAACAAATTTGTATCATGTTTCGTTTTTAAATGTGTATGGAGTCTGCTTGTATTTCCTCCATTTAGTTTAATAACTAATATATTTTTACATTGGTCCATCATATTCTTTTCATCATACAAATAATGAAACCAAACTGAAGTATTATCGACTGATTTTTCATGCTCTTTAAAGTTATTCTTATTCATTATATGGGTTATTTATGAGTATGTATAAAATGAATCTAAAAAACATTTTGAACCCTAAAATATGATATGCAAATACAACGTGAATAACAAACTCACCAATTTGGAAAATATCCAAATATTACAAATTTTATTAACAAGTACGACCTTGGTTTCTCATATATGAAAATCAGACTACGAATCCAGTGCAAGTGCAGTATCGCTCTAATCTGTAATAGGACAGTTTTGTTCTTGGATGATTCAGATATTTTTTTAACTTCTCTTGATTGTACAGTGCAACCTCGTATTCACAGTCTAATTAATTTCGCCTGTTAGGGAGACATTGTAGTAACAGGTGTTGATGGATGAAGGAGGGCAGATGAGCTTGGATATGTTATTCCTCTTTCAACGTGAACTTAGTTAGGAGTAGTGTATTTAGTTCTTTTTGTCAGAGAAATAATATATATGTCTATTTTTTTAAGTTCAAATTAATAGTCTTTTATCTGTTGTATCTCGCAATGAAAAATTTAGATGATGGATTTAATGAGTTGCCATAGAGCTGTAGAACTAGCTAGGAAAAATAAAAAGAACAATGGAATGAGAGGAATAAAATGTTTAAAAATTTCACTTTCTGAAATGAATGTAAAATTATTTCATTTATAATATATTTTAATCATGGTGCAAGAATTAAGACTATAACATAAAAACAAAAACGTATACTATTTTGCTATGTTGGCGATCACTGATCAAAAACGAAACAATTTAAAAAATTTCTAGTAAATACCAAAAAACCGGTATTTAAACTTGTGAATACCAGCATTTCAAAACTGTACAAATGGCTCAAAATACTGGTATTCGGTATTGCAATCCCAAAATGCAATGAATGTTTAACCGGTTAAATCCCATAAAGTTTCTTCCTTTAAAATGTATTGTTTTATTTTTATACTGATTCTGAAATTTAATTGGAAACAGCTCGAAACAAAAATATTTGACAGCATTAGTTCTTCTAATCATGATCATTTTGTTTTTTCTTAAAAAATTTTCATGGTTATACATTTTTATATTTTGTGCATAAATTTTAAGATTTCTTGCATAGTAAATTGTGTTGTCAAAATTGTTTGCATGAGTATCTGTTTTTTTCTTTGTAGCTCCAATAACAAAATTGATAAAACTGCATGCTGTAAATTAATGAGTATGTATAACCAAAATTAATGTTTACTTTACTTATCTTTATGACAGTTATTGTTTTTTCCTGATACTTTAAAATAAAATAGGATTAAATGTTGTAAATTACATTTCAGGCCTTCATTGCCTAGTTTAAAAAATATATAAATTCAAAACTACTAAATACTATAATTTTTCTTTAACGTTCAGATTATTTAAAATGTTTGTATATTTTATTATATAGATGTAAATACAGAGTTAGCTTAAATGATTCAAGGGTTTCAAATCACTGTATTGAAAGATATGTGACCTACAAAGACAGGTGATACATGACAAGATACATTCACTTCCCAAATTTAAAAGCCCATCTCGTGATTTGCATGCTGGTTAAATGGCAGACCTATGGCAGCATTTGAAAGTTAGTGACAAAGCTGGAGAGAAATTTTTGTGTTGGAGGGGGAGGGGATATGCGAAGTGTTCTTGGTTTTCAAACGTACAGCATCCATTCCTACACAAATACAGAAAAGCTGCATCTAGTCCACAAAGCATTTTGCTTTGGTTTTGCCAGTTTTCTGTAACTGGTTGTCTGAGTTAAGAGAAAATCACTGGGCATCTACAGTGGTGGCAAAAAGTCCTGAACACACTCATTTTTTAGCATAATTTTTGTGTTTGACTTCATTTTTCATTGTGAAATTATCGCACTATCTTAAATATTGTTATTGATTTTAATGTATTTTTTCATGCTGATTTCAAATCTGCTTGTAGATTTCATTGATATGTTGAAAAACCCTTGACAAGAAAGCACAAGGTCACTGCAAGAATGAGTGTGTTTTCCACCAATGAAATGCTCCGTTATTTCAACCAATCAGAGAGCAGTAGCGATAAAGGGTTGAAAGAAAAAGATGAAACGTGGTTTATTGTATTGAATGCAGTTGTGTGTGCTTGTGGAAAATAGTGTATTGAAAGCAATTTGAAGTGCGTTTGTGGAAAATATTGGAATTATGGCTAAATTTTCATATCTGGCTGAGAATAAAAGGTACAAAATAATACATTTGAAGGAAGAAGGTTATTCTATGCGCCAAATTGCTGCTTAAGTACCATGTGGCCTTTCTACTGTTGTGAGAACTTTGAAAAGATTTTCTGAAACAAATTTTATTGCGGACAGGGGGCGATCAGGACGACCGAGAAAAACATCTTTACGTGAAGACAGGTTATTGCACAGAATTTCACTTTCAAACAGAAAGCTTAATTCCTCGCAAATTTTGAAACAATGGACTTTGACATCAAATGTGAGTGTGTGCCCAAGAACTGTTAGAGGAAGACTGCTGGAAATTGGGTTACGAGGCTGTAAAGCACGCCCAAAACCATTACTGACTGAATTTCAACGCAAGAGGCGATTGACGTGGGCAAGGGAACATTCATTATGGACTATTAAAGACTGGGAAAAGGTAATATTTAGTGACGAGAGTCAGTTTTGTATTTCTGGCAACCAAAGTAGTGCCTATGTAAGACGACGCACTCATGAGGAACTCAGCCCTCAGTGTCTGAAGCCCACAGTAAAGTACCCGACAAAAGTGATGGTATGGGGTTGCATGTCTTCTCATGGTGTTGGAAGACTTCACATCGTTAGCCGAACAGTAAAAGCCATGGATTACATTGAAATACTACAAAATAAATTGCTACCAACTGCGAGAGATCTTTTTGGGAATAAGTCATGGATTTTTCAGGACGATAACGCCCCTTGTCATCGTGCAAAGGTAGTCCAGAAATGGTTGGAAGACCTTACTGTGAATAGAATGAACTGGCCAGGACAGTCTCCCGACCTTAATCCGATAGAGAACTTATGTTTTAAAACTGGATATGAAATTTCAAAGAAAAAACCTTCAAACAAACGTAACTTAATTGAAGATTTAATATTTTCCTTCAACCATATTTTCACGAAAGATCTTTTGAAATTGGTGTATTTCATGCCAAAAAGATGTAGAGCCGTAATTAAAGCAAACAGCTGGCCCATAAAATATTGATTTTCTAACATGTGACAACAATGTAATTTTCAAAATGCTTATTAAATATATCCTATTTGTCAATTTTCATGTTATTTTTCTTTGCATATTATGTTATTCTATATTGTTTTATTCTGCACATTTCACATTATTGTGTTCAGGCAGCTTTACTACAAAAAATATTTTAGTCATTAAGAAACTAGTAGTAGATTTGAAATCAGCATAAAAAATACATTAAAATCAATAACAATATTTTAGATAATGCGATAATTTCACAACGAAAAATGAAGTCAAACACAAAAATTACGCTAAAAAATGAGTGTGTTCAGGACTTTTTGCCTCCACTGTATGTGTTTCAGAGAAAATTGTGCACAGTTCTCAAACACCAACCATTTGTGCAAGCCATAAACTGGGCATTCCCCTGAAAAACAGAATGTTTTACTTCAGTGCTTGCATTTCAAACCCTACCATTTGCAGACACAATTGTTATAACACTTAACTTCAAATGTTTACGCCTCCGATTTGAATTTTGCACCTAAATGCTGCAAGCTATGGAAGGTGATGACTTGATTGGGAATTTATATTCATTAACGATATGTCTTTCCATCTGTCAGGAAAGCTGAATGGTCACAATTGAGAGTGTGGGGAGCTGAATTGCTGCATGTCAGTATTGCACTTAAAGGGGATTTGCCAAAGTGAATGTCTTCCATGCCATTTTAAAGATAAACTGTGTGGACTTTTTTCTCCATGAAACAGGCGAGGATTGGTTCTGTAAATTTGATATTTTGCTGTTGTGGTTTTTCTTCAACTGATTGTTGATTCCTCAGTTTTAATCTTTTAGCAGGGTGCTATTCCACCTCACTGGAGCATAATTATCTGTGAGTTTCTTAGCAGAGAGCTGTAACATTACTAAATAGAGTGCACTGGTCTGGATGATGTTCCTTTGTTGCCAAGGTCCCATAAGTGGCTAAACCTCATACCATGTGATTTCTACTTGTGGATTAATATTAAGGACAAAGTTTATGTAACTCCAATGATGCAAGCACTACAGGAACACATCACTACTGCTGTGGCATACATTGATGGAAGGATGCTGTTGAATGTCTGGGATGTGTGCCGCGTAACCAAGGGTACACTCATTGTATATTTGTCATATGTATGAGAAACTTATTGAATGCATGTGTCTTTTCATGTATGATCTGTCTTTGTATATCATATATTTATGAATAATCAGTCTTTTGAAACCTTATAAACTTTTTATATCTAACACTATTACTTTTTTATATAATAAAATTTTAAAAACTTAAATGAATAGCATTATTTTTTTCTATTCTATTTAGTTGCAGCCGGTGGTAGGCCAGTAACTTTTCATCGAGGTGAGCTCTTTCTTTCTTTAGATAATTGGTAATTCCTTGCTTTTGGAACATACTGTAAAATCAGGCATATAACGCTGACCTATACTTTTAAGCTGCAGTTTTTAGGGATATTCGCCGTATAACGCGCACAACCTTTTTCACTAAGAAACCTGAAATGTACGTGTGCAATGTTCTTATGTTTTGAAGTCATTTATTCGAGGTGTTATTCCAAGCTTTAATAAAAATTAGTGTACTTCTAGAACTACAACCCTTTAACCTTTTAAGGAATGTTATTTCTTTCAAAGAAACAGTATTTTGATCTATGTCGAAGTCTAGTTTTTTCTATGCTCGTCTTTTTTTTTTATGTTTAAAGCTCTCATTTATATACCCGGCGTATAGTACGCACCCGTAAATTTCGATCTTATTATTCAAGTTAAAATTGCGCGTTATACGCTCGATTTTATAGTAATTCAAGTTTTGTTTTACTATTTGATTTAACACTAAAATGAATTTTCATTTAATTTCGATTATAATAAGTATCACAATAGTTCTTGCAGTAAATTTAAATTAACCTTTTTAAAAAAAATATAATTTTTCATGAAACTATTTGAATTTTTTGACACGAGTAATTTCTTATGTTAATACCACATTCATTATGAGGCAAATATACCTGGCTGCTGAAAAAGAATGTATTAAGTTTGGAAAGCTCTATCAGTTTTAGAATAAAACAAAATAATAAGTTTTCCATACCTTGAATAAACTGCATTGAATAATATATTTGCTATCATTATTTATGACTTCTTGTCAGCGTAATGACATTTTATGTCTCATTTTAAAGAAAATACTTTATCCCTGGAGGTGAAAAATTAAAACAGTGCTTGTATGATATTGAATTTTTTGCCATGTTAATGAATTTTGTAAAGATTGAAACAAATGATAATCTCAGGGTGCTCTGTCCGCGGAAAGTATGGTGGACGCGACCGAATTCTCCAGCCTAACTCTGCTAGTTTCTGACTGGATCAAAAAGCTATATCTGGCTTTGCATTATCAGGAATCAGTATGATGACCATCCTATTGAACACACATCGCCGGTCTCTCTTCTTGAAATGCTGGTTTTTGAATTATTTAATTCTTGGGCAGTACCTTTTCGAATCGAGTTTTTCGTTCTGTTTCAATAGTTCAAAATATGGTGTTCCTCGAATGTCTCACGATATACACAACATTCTCTTACTCGGACTCAACTTCGGTTTAGAGGTAGAAAAGCCAGTTTTTCCGAGTTCACAATATGCCCTTTTAATTACGATGTTTTCATACATAATCCATTTTTTATCTTCAGTTATCATCCGGTTCAAGAAGGATTCAATTTTGTTTTATGCTAGCAAGGATGTGCATATGATGACAATCATTCAAATTCTCTCTTAACTTATGTGGTACCCATCGCGAATATAACCACACCAATCATAGTTTCCGAACATGGTTTGTTGAATTAAATCAAACCTTTCCGCAATCTCTGATGTTGTTAAAGGATTTTGTTTTAACATGATCTTGACAGTATCATTGTCGATCAAAGATGGTCAAAATCACACCTACTTGAAAATTTTTGAACCATTTTCTGCATGTTCCATCAAAAACTATACCTTCATTAAACACTTTTAATAAATTTCTACACACTTCTGCAGCACTTCTTCCTTGTTGGAATTTGTACAAAATACAATTGCGTGTAAATGAATTTATCAGTCACCATGAATACAATATAGCCTCTCATTTAATAGTGACTTGAATCATTTTCTTTTTAGTTCATTTGCTAGATTAATATGTATACATTCAGTGATAAAAAGAGAGCCAAATATGAATCATATGAATATGTTCATATTTGTTGTAACTGAAACGAACAGAATTTTCCGGTACACCTAATATTTACTCGGAGCAATTACCGTATTTATTCGAATCTAGGCCGCACTAACGTGGTAAAATTCTTTGGATGTAGGAAATAGAACATAATCCTGACTTTTAGAGTAATTACAGGTTCAGGTATGTATTTAAAAACTTTTAATACTGGTGAAATAAATCAATTATTGGCTTCTTAAAAGTTCTCATTTTAATTTTTTATTAATTTCATAAATATTGGATATCGAGGTACATCTTTTTACTAATTTTTTTTCCACAAGAACGTGTTGAGAATTTGGGTTGCCACTTAAAATGGATGACAGCTTAGTTTTGAATAAATATAATCTAAAAATGCAGTGTTTGAGAAGACTTTTATATTTGGGTTACATTAAGTTTTAATATCTAAAGACCAAAAAAATTATCGAAGAAGTAAGCTTGGGAGCCTTAATCTGGATTGGTTGAATTTAATCCTCCACGATTTGCTTTTAGATTAGAATTCTGAAAATGTTTGCCATTCAATAAATTTCGATTTAAATGTATTGTACATTACTATTTCTTCATTTAAAATAATATTTAGAAACTTTAATGAACAAAATTTAAATGTTCTGAAAATTATGTCACTACTGTCACAAATAAAAGAAATTATATAATTTTATTTCTTTCAAAAAAAATTAAGTGTATGTCAATTCAAAATTTATAAATTAATGTATAAATTTAATTTTAGCATTCGACTTGACAGAAGATGATAGAGCATTGAATGATGTTATAACCTTAGGTTTTAAAACAATTCTAACAAGTGGGCGCTGCAAAACAGCAAGTGAAGGAATATCTACAATAAAGAATTTGATTGATCGGGTAAATTGTTACGCTTTAATAGCCTGATGTAATGCATATTCTTAATTTCTAAGCTGTATAATTTTTTTCTTAAACAACTTATTTTGATACAATAATCCTGTATATTTTTATATTACTTAGCTAGTTTCTGCTGTGGATGAATTATATGAAATATTTATATTAGAATATATTTATATTAATATCAAATGTATATTAGAAAAAAAAGGAATTGATTAACATATTAATTTGCTTGAATCCGAAATAGATTTTTTTTCTTTTGCTAGCAGTTTTTGAATATCCTCAGCTTATCCTTTACATGTTTTTTTCTAAATTAATTCTTATTTTTCTCAGAAAATATTTTAAATCAACTTTAATTTTAAAAATGTTTACCAGCACTAGCCTAAGATAACTTATGATGCATACATTTTAAATAAATGAATGTAAAAATTTAATTATATTCTTTTACTGTTCTTAAATTTCAAATGCATACTGATGCAGCACTCACTTTAACTATTGATGCGACTTTCTCTTTAACTACTCTTAAAATTCACTTAAGTTAACTAGCATCGTAAAACCCAGGTTCGCTTATTCAAACTTTTAGTCCGCATCACAAATGAGTTAATCTATTCTATTTCAAAGATAATGCAACTCTTAATGAACATACTCAGATTAAAATTGAATTAATTTAGTTTATTACATTACTAGATTACACGATTACATTACAAATTTAGGTTTTAAATCAAACACAAATAAAATTAAGAATTAAAGAAGCATTGAATAAGAATTAAGATTTCCACTTATCTGAAATGGAGGCAAGTGATGGGGGTGGCTAGGGTCTCGCGGTCTGCGAGACTTCGAGTTTCTCACTAGGAATCAAAAGTAAAGAGTAAAAGATGTCGAAAATTGTTGCGCAGCGCCTTTTAAGGGAGAACCAAATTTCAATTTTATATCTGCATGCACTATTTTACAGAGACCCCCATTGGTCAAATCCCCAGGTGTAACATTAAATTTTCCATTAAATTTTTGTGGTTATTCACCCTTGAGTCCCGGCGACAGCACCCGGGTCTCCAGTCTAAGGAATTTCAACGAATTTTTCAACAACATCCTGTAAACAAGGGAAATACACAAAATTACGTATTGTTTGGGAACCAACCCCATTGTCAGAATCCCATAAATACTTAAAAACTTCAGACATCTTTATAAAGTTCTTCACTTAATTACATTTCATTTTAAATGTTAATTCGTTTGAACATTTACTTTATCTTTAGTTGGATATTTTTTGATTTTATTCTGCAAATATAAGATATGTTGTAACCCCAAATAAATCATAGCCTCACTATTGAAACAATATTACCCATATAACAGATGCAAAAAGGAGGATGGAGTCGAATATTTATCAAAGGAATCGAAAAAGAAATTTAATTTGAGATATTTTTTTAATTATCCAGTAATCTGCTCCATGTTGTTTCTTTAGTAATTAATGTATCACTTCACTTATGGTATAAAGCTTTATTTTATACTTCATATTTTGTATTTCAGTGATTTATTTTTTAAGTGATAGTATTTTGGAGTTTAACTGTTATTGTTATGTATCTATTTTCAGGCTGGTTCTGAAATTTCCATCATGCCTGGTATGTATATTATGCTTTTATATTCGAAAGTCATGTCATATTTTTTGTCAAAATGAATGTTAATACAATAATTTTTCATTTATTTTTCTCTATTTTGAGTCAATCATAAGCACTCTTTAGCTATTTGGTGTTCAATATGAATTCTATTATACAAAGATTGATTTTTTCCTTGACATTTTTTAAATTTCTTCCATTTTGTGTGTGTGTGTTCTACTTTTTTCCACTCAAGATGTTAAAAAAGTTTGAATAATGGCAACCAAAAGGTGATGATCTCTAGGCGAATAAAATGAACGAAATAACATCTCCCGTCCCAATTATATTCTGACCTGGTACTAATACTTCCAATTATTCCATGCCTCCATTATTCCTCTAAACAAAGAACAGTAATTTTTTAAGGTGTAGGTCTGGTTTTTCGATATGGAATTTGATTGTGAGAAAGCAAATGTCTAATTTGGTTATTGTCATAAAAGATTCAATTTTTTTCACACAATCAAAAAATTCCTTTGCATTTATTTGCAGCAATTTACAGGTGACTGAATAATTAACTTTCATATATTACCTATTGTGTGTTTTGCCAGAATTGACACTTGTGTCTCAAACCCTCACAATCACTCACCAAACTAATGTGTGTAACCCTAGCATTTCTGTTTACTTAATCAATTTTCTTCAAGTGCTCTGGAATGTACAGTCAAAGTTTGTTATGTGTTTATCCATTGACAAGACTTTTGCATTTAGTTGTACTCGTGAAATACCGAGATGTTTATCTTCTTGAATGAGGAGAGTTATAGGGACCAAAATTGTCCGACCTAGAAAACTATCTGTACTTTTTATTGCTATCTGATGCAGCTGGATAAACATCATAAATGTTTACATTTCTGAAAGTAAAACAACATGTGGTCTCAAATGTGTAATTTTTGATATTTGTCTTGATATTTTAAAAAAGGATTGTATTTATAAAATTGATATTTTAGACATAAAACTCTTGTGAAAATAATATCTTACACAATTTTAGTGGGCACAGTAAACTGATTAATATGAAATCAATGTGTATATTAGCGAATGTGTCATTACTTTTCGTTCTACCGCCAATAGTCTAGTATTAAATTTTTGTTAATTCTGAGTATTACCATTAATTAATGGATTCTTTTGTATTCAATTGAATGTAATCAGTCAGTTTCATATTAATGGGATGATCAGACTAGATTATGAAAATTCCCCCTCTCCCATTCATGCTGTAAAATTTTCCCCTTGTAATTATCTGCTTTAGAGCTGTAAGAGTGCAGGTGATGCTCATCTTTCTGTACCAAACATTCTGTCACCTAATGTCTCCCTTTTTTTACCCTCTTGATCTCCTTAACTGCCTTAATTTATCTCTCCCTTCAAAAATGTATAAAAAAAATCTTTTGAAGTTGGCTTATTTTGTACATTCCTACTTTTTACTGTTAAAAAAATGTCTATTATAAAAGCAAACTTTATAACATTTCCTGAAGAAATCTTAAAGTGATCAAAGTACATTTCTATTTTATTTTACTTATTTTTCTGTGTGGGTCTTCAATAACAGTATTGTATCTTTTGATTGTGATAAAAAAAAGTACTGGGCATTTTGACAAAGGATTGCAGACTATTTATTTTTTTATCATCAGTACATTCTACCACTACAATTTCCCCTGAATGAAACCTTCCCCTTAAATTATCTAATATCCTTTCATTCTGACTTAAGCACTATTTTCTGTTTCATCATATCTTATGATAAAACCATGATATTTTTTAACAAATTATTTTTATAATTAGTTAATAGTGACATAAAAGTTTTCATTTATTAGCTTTGTAACAAATGCTCTTTAGGTGGCCTTTGTTTTGTACTTTCATTTGCATGGATCTTGGTTCAAAAAAAGTTATATAGCTGAAATATTAAAAATTTTAGTTCCTGATATGTAGAACTAGAAGCCCAGGGGCTGAATGGTAGAGCATGTACCTCAGTGCCCAAGGTCATGAACTCTGATATGGGCACAGTAGGCCTTGGCCTTCTATAGGCTATCGCACCACAGAGTTTAGTTTAACTATGCTGTAAGTAGAAACTGCAATTTTTGTTGCTTCTTTGCTATAGAATGTGTATAATACATATTAATTGGAATAACACACACACATATATATATATACTGTTTGATCTTAAAAAATGTTTTAGTATGGAAGAAAGTAAGTTGTGAATCTTAGTTATTGTACACAAGCAAACATGACAAGTATTGAGTTATTTGAAGAAAGATCTTGATAATTTTTTAACCATTGCCAAAATTAAATAACTCCTTAACTGCTGAGAAAAAGTTACATAATTTGCACCCCCATTGTCATCGTTTTTCTCGCAGGAATGCGTAGTTATGCATTTATTGAGGGGGGCATAAATATATATATTAGTAAATCCTTCCCTGAAGTAAATAAATCCTTGGCAAACACTGTCAAGGTCAAAGCATTGTGCTCCAAAGCCTTCAGATTAGTCTTACAAATAGCAGCACAATGCAAAGGTTCGTAATTCAGAAAAATATGTATATACGCCAGGCACATTTAACTCACCAGCAGTGAGGCATATGTATTAGAGTGTTAAGCGGCAATTACTCTGCAGCAATTAGAGTATTAAAACGAGATTTTTTTATGGCAAGACATATAGGGATTTTTTTTAGCATACACACTCATTGTTTATTTTTTTTTGCAAATGTTAAAATACGGCATTTCTTCATATCAGTTGTCAAGCCAATTATTCGAGCAGTAACAGCCTGATTGCCGCTGAAAGTTAATATGTGACCAAGTACAAGATGAAGACGATTGATCCAAGTATTATAACAATCAAAAATTTTAGAACACTGGTAATGTTTGTGATAACAGTGTTGGCATTGTTAGTCTTCGAGTGAGTGTGAAAACGCCTCAAAATATTAAGAAATTACTGTGTTTCAAAATAGCTTAAGGGCAGGCATCACAATAGGTCGTAATCAACCGGTGACGTTACAACGGATTGTTCATGACTTCCAATTACACTGCCAAGCACATCTGTTCTGTTCACCAAAAGGCGACCAGAATAAGAAGCACCCTAAATCACTTGGATTTGTCCCAAGAGCAAGCTTGCATTAACACACAAGGTTCTGTTATACAAAGCCATTCCTTGCCTTATCATGCTGTACACACTTCCATCAGGGCGGATGCTGCAATTACTCACCTCAAAGGTTGCACACTTTTCAAAACATTCAACTGTGCAGAGTAGCAAACGCTCCTTGGTTTGTCAGGAACAAAGTCGTACATAAAAATCTTAATGTTACGCTGCTTCTTGGTTTCATTAAAAAACAATCAGAAAATTTTTCAACTGGCTATCCCAGATTCCAAAGGAATCCATCTATGAAATCCTGGCTTATGATAATTCTATCTCTATCTCTTGTAAAAGACCTAAAGCAGTTATTGACCACTTGTATCAACACTTCCCAGCTATGAAAAGGGTGAGAATGTCTTGATATGAATTAGGAAATTCTTTTATCAAAATTTTTATTTTTAATGTTAAAAATTTTATCACTTTTTTTCTTCTTAGACTTCATTCACTCTAATTATTTCCCTCCCCCGCCATGCAAGCTTTTGCATGCGTTTGATGTGGTAACTTCAACCCGCATGATCTTATTTTAAACTTCTCTGCCTTTTCTTACTTTCTTCCAAGTGGTTATTTAAAATTTCCTTTTAATAACCACACATAGTTATTTAAGAGGTAACGAGTAATGGACTTTAAAATAATATTCTCTGATTCTTTCTATTAAAGAAATTCATCTCTTCTCTTCCCATTCTGTTGAGATGCTGCAGCCGGTTGAAAGACAGGTTTGTTGTCATGGAGATGTGACGTCATTTTTTCTTCGCTGTCTTTTGAAAGCGAAACTAAATCAATTAGGGGAATGGTTTCCCGCTCACCCCTCCACCAGCGTTGCTGCACTGCACTCATTGTGGACTGTTATATATTTTTATGTAACTTCAACAAATTCTTCTCTTTTTTTCAACTAATTCTGATGAATGAATAATAGAGCTTTCTCCAAGATTCCACATAAATGTATAACCATTACCATTTACTGCAACTCTTTCTTTACAAAATTCTAACTCACCAAATATTGAGCCCCATTTTCAATTAATAGCATTTGTTTTATGCCAACACTAGTGTTGATCTTGATGCAAATATGGTTTGCTTGAGCAACAAAGCCCACTTTCATTTGGATGAAATAAGGAGATTGTCGCATTTTGGGGACTGAAAATCCTCATTTCATGAAGTCTCTTCATACCAATTGGATAACTTTTTGGTGTGCAGTGTCAAGTCACAGAATAATCAGTGTGTTGTTCATTGAAGCCACAGTGACTGCTCAAAGATATGACAAAATTTTTAAAAATGCCATCCCTGTGACTTAGATTTTAAACAGGGCTGGTTCATGCAGGGCAGACCATAGTCCCATCAGACTATTAGTGTGTGAATTACTGGTAGAGCATTTTGCAGAAAGTGCATTCTGACTTTGGGATATTCAGAGACCACTGAAATACGAATCGCTTGGTTGCAGTATTCTCAGGCCCTGCTCTCCTGTTTTCAAACCTTTGTGACTCATTTTTATGGAGAAATGTTGAAGACAAAAGTTTATGCAAATAACCCCTAATCACAGCTGAGCTCAACACTACCATTCTTATTTGTCGTTGAAACCATTGATCTCTTGACACATCAGTGAGTTTTACAGTTTTTTGCTCTTCATCTGCCACATCATAGCCATTGATGGCAAACATATCGAACATGTATTAAACTAAATCTAAATATGTAGTTACTTTTAAAATTTAAATGAAATTTTTTAACACTGTTTTTGAGTTTTTTTTAATTTTATATATATCGATAAGCTGTCATCCTGTATTATGCATTAAAATGGGAGAAAATCATGTTTAAATTTATGTGCTTTTGACGATTAGAATTAGAACCTAGAGCAGTTACCACTGGCACTAATAATAGCTCTAATTTGGCAGTAGATTGATTTCATGTCGAATCAAAGCTTCGTGACAAATATGGGTACATCGTTCAATGCAGCTCCTACTGTACACGAGAATATATCAAATCAATGGATATTCCTCAATCCAATGGCTTTCCATATCATCCCTCCAGGTGTTGAACCCATATGATGATGAATGTATGTTGGAAACATTCCTTCTTCTCAATGCTTCCACTCAAGTATACGTCCATCATGATACTGTATAGAAGACTAGTATTCAACTAAAAATACCATGCAGCATCTCTTCTGTGTCTATGTTTGTCATTCAACTCGCCACTATTAACCTGTCAGCACACTTGCTTATTTCCGCTATTTAAGTACACATGTAAAGCAAATTTTACCCCAGTTTTTTTTTCCATGCATGATTAGCATGTTATGGGATGAAATCATTAATTAAAATTTAATTATTAATCGAGCTGAAGATTTTAAGACTATTTAAATTGATTTTCTTTCTGTAATTTAAAAATTAATTTTAATCATTTTCCTGTTGAAACAAAAGCTCCTAAATGCTTTTCTTTTTTTATTGTACTTGAATTGTCATTTCCTGAATATTTGTATATGGTGAAACAACCCTTAAATTATATTACTAAAATAAGATTTATATAATTTTTTTCAATTGTACTATAGAATACCTTTTTTTACCATATTTTTTTAGAATAAGTACTATAATTTGTAGTAGAATCATATAAAGAGCTTCAGTAAGGTTGACAACACTGCTTTGTCTGCCTCTATTCATTTATCATCATAATATTGTTTTTAATCAGCTCCCAACTTGCTCCGAAACTGAATATAGTAAAAAAGTTTTAGAATTTCTCTTAACTTATAATCATGGATTATTGGTGAAAATTGAAGCAAGTTTCCAGTTCTTGTTTCTGAACTAGGAAAAGGTAGAAAATATTATGAAGGATATATTTGTTATACAGATTTTCATTGTAACTATTCAGAATGTCCCAAGACCTGAATATGTTCGTAAAAAAGTACTGCCTAGTGGTAGTATGAAACTTTCACTTTTTATTTTTCATTTACAGACTAAACATCAAATTTTATTACAAAAAACTTTTATTAATTTATTTAAAACAGGAGATAGTTTTATGCAATCTATCTTTACAATTGCTGTTCGACAAAAGACACAGAATTATACCTAGTGCCGATTTAAGCTCATTTCGGGCC
Organism: Trichonephila clavata; assembly: GCA_019973975.1. Taxonomy (NCBI): domain Eukaryota; kingdom Metazoa; phylum Arthropoda; class Arachnida; order Araneae; family Nephilidae; genus Trichonephila; species Trichonephila clavata. The sequence continues at coordinate 32,415 of BMAO01003607.1, read as the reverse complement.
CTGGGTGCTTCCCCCTTGTTGGAGGATCGAAATTTATAACCAGAAAATCTGTTTAAGTCAAGCTTATCCGAGCCCCTGGGTGCCCGCTCCAAGCATCCAATGGATAAACCGCCACTGGTTATACCTTCATATATTCAGACCGGAAAGAATATAAGCGTAGAGATAATCAGTGTTCGAGGGAAGGGAAATATTTATTTTTACAAAAATTACATAAGTGGTTTTAGGAAAAGTTTCAATAGCTCAGTAAACCATATGTAAGCTGTTAAGATTTTTTTCTGGGAATCGCGAATTTATCACTATACAGGGTGGTCTAATCTAATCCTTTCTGTTAGGAATTGTGAATAAATCAGTCAAAATATAGGGTTTAATCCTTTTAACGCTGCCCATCCAACATAGGGGTTAGGACACTGACTGCGGTTCCACAGGGACTGGGTTCGAATCCCGGAAAAGGCATGGATGTTTGTGTTGTAAGCCCCCATGTGATGCATTGTGTAGTGCACGGGGATTATAAATGTTCTTAATAAAAAAAATACTTTTAATGCAAAAATTAAATGAGATTAGCATTTTGAGATGTTCGAGTCAAAAGGCTACTGAAGATCCACAGTGTAGAGGGGCTGATGTACTTAAAATCCGTTGAGCTGTAATGTCCTGCTATTAGTGTGGTTTGGCGGAGGGGCAACTCAGGTGTCGTACTCGTCACTTGACCTTGGTTCAAAATCGATGTCTGTCGCCAATAACCTTGTGTTGCCTTGCAGTGTGACGTTAATATATCACTCACTCTTCAATGACAGTCTCTGGTTGAATAAAAAAAAATTGATGTAGAGGAGACAATGATGAAATAAGCCAGCAACAACGTATAAGTACCTGTTTATCCATTGAATGCTTGAGGCCAGCGCCCAAGGGATAAGCTGGACTTAACCAGATTTTCTGGTTATAAGTTTTGACCCACCAAGGGGACTGTAGATCTTTTGCGCCTAGGACCCGAAATTAGCTTAAATCGGCCCTGCAGCATGTATTCTTAAGTTGAGGATAATACCAGTGTTGTACAATTTGCTGGTTTGATAGTTATTCTAAGGGGGGGTACTTAAATCGAAATTAATATGTAAGGCACTTGCTTTGTCATCTTTTTCTGAATGTATGACGTGCGTGCAGATATTTTCATGCTGTGGATTTCTATTTAAAAATAGATGTTATGGTTTTAAGTATTGAAGGTATCATGTCTATTGTCTGATAACTACTCTAGGTTTCTCATATGTGTCAAAACAGTAGTCCTGTGGGTAAAGTAGAGACATTGTTGCATTCATCCTAAAGGTTTAGCATTGAAGCCCTTGTCATTTGGTATGAAAGACGTTGTAGGTGATTCTGTAAAGGTTGTGTCAATTTCATCAAATCCTACCCTACAAACTCAAGGCTGTTATTGTGTCAAAAAATGAGCAGTATTTATTCACTAACCCCTACAACTTCATATTCAGGCTCAATGGCTGTCTCTAGATAAAGTTCTTGTATGTTTTTTGAACTTAGACATATTCTTCCAGAAAGAATTTTTCAACTTGTAATTTAAAATTGATGGTCATAAATGGTTTCTAAACCTTACACACATACCCTATATCTTTTATAAATAAAACAAAGTAAATATGTACCTGCAGTAGTTCTTTTTGAGTAAAAATTTTTTTTCTAGTGTATATTTTTATTGTCACCACTACACACACACACCCTTGGGCAGCCATTCTGAGCCATTATCCTCACTTCTCAACATCCAATAGGAAGATGCTCTCTCTCCCACCAGATTCCAGTCACTTAAATAGACTTTGAAACCAAGATTTTCACCTCAAAGCCACGCCTACCGCCCCGCCGTCGCTCGTCCAATAGTAATGCATCTACACATCAGCATGAGAATTAAACGTTGTCATGTCTTCAAACTGAACTTTTTAACCAGATACGGGTTTGAAGGTTCCTAGAAACCCATATACCCGAAAAATATTTCGTAGATTCGTATTTTTATTAACCTGAAAAAGGTTGATTGGGAAAAAATGGATTCTACACTTCAGGAAAAATTTGAAAAGAAATTCATTCCAGACTGATTTCAAAGAACAGTATCCTGAACTATTCAAGTCATTCACTATTCTACACTACCATTCACAAGCGCCATATATCTGGAGAGGGCTTTTTCTTGTCTTTATTATCATCTTTCACTCTGACTTTTAAATTGATGGAAAGTTTCCAAACAGCCTCAATGTTTTTATTAAATGCGATTATACATTTTTAAAAGAAAAATAGGATGTGTTCAAACACCAATGTGTGCACCATTTCTGCATTACTGGTAAAAAAAAGTTTTAAATTGATGTTATTACTGTACCTATACATGTGTAGATGTTAGTATTATACAAAAAGGATGAAAGTGGGGTACAGGAAGCATCAGGGATAGGCCAGGGCAGATGAGTGAAAAAGATTAATTGAGAGAAACAGCCGTAGGAAAGCATAACAGCTATCTTCATAAGAAATATAGCTTTCTGTACTATTCTTTATACAATGTATAATGAAATGAGATTTTTTGCCAGAAAGTGAATAGCTTGAATTATTCTAATCTTGCAACACAAAGATTTACCGGAATTAATGCAGAGAACATCACAGAGTTGTGGTAATTTTCAGTGAGGTTGTTTTCTCTTTTTATTTGTTGAGTATATGTTAACCTCTTCTATATAGGTTTGCATTTAGAAAATGAACCCACATTCAAGGATTTTACCTGAATGATTCTTACTGTGATATTTTGATAGTCTACTGAGACACAGGTCAAAAATTGAACTTTTCCCCTGTCATCTGAAAAAAAAGTTCTTGATATCAATATCAATAGAGGGAGCTAAACAATATCTAAAGAGTAATAACTTGATGTGATTAGTTTTTAAAAGCTTTTCTGTTATGAATAAGAAGCACTATAATGCAATCATTTTTGCATTCCTCTAAAAAAGGCTGTCTATATTTCGTTTTCTATGTGTATTCTATTTGAACTATATATTTACTTATGTACATTTTTTTTATTTCTAAAAGAGTTTAGAGTTTAATTATGTGATTCAAACCTCAAAATATATTATGAGACTATAATTATTTTATCAGAAAATGCAAGGATGCTAGTTTGATATCACGGGGCAGGCGCCAAGTTGTTTATGTTCGCCAAGATGGGTGATAACATTACAATATGGTTACCTTGATATTTTTATCGTCTGGCGATGGTGGTTGCCATGGAGATAACGTATATTAGAAATAATTTTTATTGGTTCTGTTCCCGCGGTAATCCTATTAATTTCAAACGATTTTAATTGGATTTCTTTTCTGAATCAAACTACATTTAAGCCTTCTGTTTTATTTAATGCTATTTTCGAACATAGATGTTTCTAATATCATTGGTGAGAACTTTTTTTAAACGAATGAGTGTTGTATTTATAATTATTGCTATAAATCGTTTATTTTCAATTAATTTTATTTTTTTAAAATGTTTTTTTAACGTTTCTTGTTCAATGAAATTCGTTGAAGAAACTTGCAGTTTTTGGAACATAGCAAGTTTTCAGTACTTTTTAATTGCTATTCATTATCAATTTTAATATATATTATATAATTATTTTAATAATATAATATAAAAATACAATTATTATTGTGTGTAATAATCATATAATATTCATTATTTGTAATAATTGTTACTTTATAAATATTATAACATTTGTTATTTATTTATTTATAATTATTTTGTTATTTATTTATAATTATGTTAAATTAGCATTCTTATATATGTACGATTCTTATTATATTACAATACGATTATTATTCTTTTTTATAAAAACTATTATATTATATGAATATTATAATAAAAATAATATATACTATATGAATATCTAATAATCATTACTATTTAATATTATATGAATATAAAAAAAATAGTTGCTATAAAATTAAATTATAAAATTATTGTATACAGCATAATATTACTATTAGTAAATGATTTTTTTTATTATATTGATATTCATTATTTATTGATCTTGGTTAGTCTCAATCTATTCTTAAATTCTTCATTTGAAATCGATTTTAATGTATATCAAAACAGTTCTTTAAAATTATTTTCCTACGTGTCTTACCGCTAGGCCGCCATCTTGGATTTCATTCCAACAACATGCACTGCTTGGCATGATTCTCTATCGCACCAAACACCGTTTGGCGCCGTGCCCCGTGATATCAAACTAGTTCCAATGCAAGTATTTTTTACAAATTTTCGGATATTTTGAATAATACAAATTTTAAAATTGCCAATGAAATACCTTATGATGGTACATTTGTAATGTATTTTCAAAAGAAAAAAATATCAGTTTCAAAATGGCCTGTACTTTTTTGGCAGATTCATGTAGTACTTACCTTCTCAACAATGAAATGAAAACATTAAAATAAGTTTTAATTTATGTACGTAGCAGATAAAGAGATAAAAATTTGCGGTTTTTCTCAAAAAATTTAGAAATCACTAAACAGTCTTAAATATTCAGTAATTCTTTGCTCTCTAAATTATTGATTAATGCAGGAAAACCTAAGAGAAATTTAATAAGTATGGTATATAAACAAAGGCATGAGTATAGGAGCTTTCACTTTCGATTAAATTAAAATTTAAATCAATGAAAAAGCCTAAAGAGCTTAATCTTATGTTCTGAGAGCTTAATGTTTGTTGTGGAAAACATTATCAAAATATGGCAGAATTTCTTCTGTACAAGCACAGAAAACTTCAACACGAGATATTGCCCTGACAGTGATTATAGATTTAAAACAATGTATCAGTATAATGCAAAGCTGGCCAACCTTTTTACTTTCCCAAGCCACATTAGAAGAATTGTTTGGGGTCTCAGACAAATTATACGCTAACACTAGTGATAGCCGACCCTTCTTCATCTGTGAAAATAGCTTATCATAAATATGAATACTTTCAAATCGTGGTGACATAAATAGAATGTACTAAGCAAGAGAGTTTTTTTCTGGGAAGATATATTTCATTATATCCATTAAAGAATCATGATAATTTTCTCTTAAGTTGAATGTCATTGTAGCTCCATGCATTCCATTTAAAGTGGCAATCGATGTTTTATGTCGACTAAAACAGAATTCCTATTACACCAAAGAATTGGTGATTTTCCCGAAGACTCTTAAACTTCTAAAGTTCATGTATCAAATTGAATGACAAGGCTGTACAATTTCTTGTTATTTGCTGGTTCATCATTAGCTCATTTGGTGAAATACATAAATTGCATGCTTTAATTTGATATTGTCCTAGTGTTAAATTTCAATATAAAGGCTTTTTTATTTTAAAGCTACTAGTGAGTGGGTTTTTGACTTTTGGAAAGATCCCATTTAAATGAGCTGCCAAATCCACTATCAATGTCCAATTTGTAAAGCAGTTTTCATCGTCCAGCGGAGGCTCGTATTTTGCTTTTGATTCCATAAATGATATGATTTCGTTAAGCAAATCATAAAGTTTTCTTTAACTTCAACATGCATTATATACTTACGCCATGTATTTTATACTTACAAATGTGCACTTCAAAACTGCACCTGTATTATAATTTATGTGTTCAAATAACTTGTTATTTTCTTGTATATTTGCTTTAAAAATTTTTCACATTTTTCATGCAAAATGCTTTTATTATCCTGTTCCATAAACTCTGATCGTAAATATTACATAAAAAATATATTGAAGAAATGTAACATAAATGTTGTACCCTTAATTTGAAAAACACCACACTGTTTAATGGATATTATCAAATCGTATTATATGAGTTTACATGCACAATCTACGTACTAGCCACATATTTTTTAAAGAAAATCTATGTTTGATCAAAGAAATCAATAAATGTTGATGTATCACTATTGAAATATTGTTGATATGTGTGGTCCATCCAGAGATGCTGGTGTGTGTTAAAACCTGGTGTTAATTTCGTCATATGATCGTGGCTCAAAATATGAAGCGCCATTGGCTGTGTTTAGCAAACTTGAATAGGATAAAAAATAAACAGCCTCAAAACTTATTAATTAAATGAAGCAATAAAATTTTGCCGTGTGTGTGTAGAAATTTGGGGGGCGGATTACTTCTCTATTAATTTCCAAAAAATTTCATGTTTCTGATTTATTTGTCCCCCCCCCCCTTATGTATATTACTTTGACACTCATTACTTCCGTTTTCCTCTTTCTTTATCTTATAGAATACAAAAACATGCTTGATAAATGCTTATTAACTCTTTCATCCTTGGTGGTACATATGTTGTATCACTAGTTATTTGTTTATTTTGTGGGGTACATAAAACGTACTACTTGTTTTAATGCCTCAGAAATTGATGCTAAGGGGGTACATTTTCTGAACCACCACCGAGTTCAAATCCTAGCAGTTACTTAAGTTTCCAACAGATGTCAGAAGATAATTGCATGTAATGGGTTATGCAGTAGTTCATTCTTTGATCAGCTGTGAGTCTGTTGAGTGGTATTTTTTGGAAGTGACTGTGTTGTGTATTTTTATGTGTACATGAAAATGATTTTTGTGATATTTGATACAAATCAGATAAGTACATATATTATGTAACTAAATAAGTCAGTATTACAATAATTAGTACCTTACATGTGCATTGCTGGTATGAAAATATGAAAGCCCAAAAAATGTACCACCATGCTATTGAAGACCATCTTCTTTAGAACAAAATGCACTTCGCTTAATTTTTCGCAAAATAGACATGTTTATTGTGCCAAATATTGTGTTTATTGTTGTTATTAGTTACATTTTTTATAAATAATAATAATATTTATTAAAGAATAGTACATACAAAATTACACATACGACCTAAATGAGCTATAGCTTGTGTTCAGGAAAAAATAAATACAACAAATACATCTATTACATATATAGACTAAATAAAAACTAGGTAAAATAAAATAATGTATAGAATGGAATATTTAAAATTAAAGCAAACATTAGGTAAATAAGGACTAAACTGAATTTAAGCTTACAAGAGACTAGATTAAGAAAAACTGAAAATGTTTGAATTTATAGGATGAATAACAGTATAAGATTATTAGTATTTATTTTCCCAAGTTCGTACAGAATGGATGAGTTGTGTCTGCAAAGTTCCATTGTTTGTAGGGAAGAAAAAATAAAATTTTCAGAACTATCATGCTGCTTGAAGTATGGTGGTATAAAATATGTACCTCCTATTTTTTAAAACTTTAGACACCCTTTATTTTAAAAAAATGTTTAATATTATTAATATGTACCAGCTTTTGTTCAATATAGTTTTGTGAAGTTTATCTAAAATATTTGTAATTATGTATCCATACCTAATACAAACATGCAACATTAGCAATGTCATGATGCATGTTAAGAAAAATTAGCTTAATTTGTGTGTTTAATTTGATTGCTATCACAAAATAATAAATGTTCTCTCTCTCTCTGTTTTGAATCTCTGTTGCATGACAAAAATTCAATGTTTCATCAGTACAGCAAGTAAGAGAGTTGCTTTAAACATTCTTATTTAAGTATTATAAATAAACATTTGTAAGAGCATATCCAAAGTTACAGAACTAATTTATTCACTTAGAAGAAATTTCTATAAACTTCAGAGTTAAAGCCAATCTATCCTTTGGTTGAATACTCTCTATAATATCCCTTTTATAAATAATTGGTCCAACTATTGATAGTAAATTATCGAAAAGCTCTGCGGCGACATTGGAAGAAAATTAAATTAGCTTTCTGTGTCGGAGACACGCATCTCATCTGTTAGCATAGATGTTGGCCTTAATCGCTTTTTTTTAAAAATACGTCAAACCCACTATTGTTTCTTTTAATCCCTTTTAATGCTAACAAAATTGCAAAAAAATTCTTTTCTCTTGCGATTCATACTTAACAAGTCAGAATTAACTACTTAGTGCGATTTTCAACTACTATCTTCAGTCTCACCTGTGAGCAGAAATCCACCGCGCGTACGAAAAAGCTTTGGTGTGAATCGATCAACGAAAATATCCCTCCTTTCTACTTTGATCGCGACGCGTGAACGCCTTGGTGTGAATGAGCCTAAGTGTGCAATGCTCTAACGTTTTGAAGTAATTGTTTCGAGGTATTATCCCAAGATTTTGAAGAAGTATATTCTTCTAAAACTATAACCCTTTAAGTTCATAAAGAATTACATTTCTTTTAAATATCAGTTTTTTTAATGTAATTAGAAGCCTAATTTTTTCTAATGCTGGTCTTTTTTTTTTAAAAAAAAATTTTTTTTAAAGCTATTGTTTTTATACCTGGCGTATAACGCGCACCCTTAAATTTTGATCTTATTTTTTGTGTTGAAAGTGCGCTTTATATGCCGGATTTTACGGTACGTTTTCATGTGCTATGCTATATTACTTCCAAATTTTTTTCCACTTATTGTAGAGAAAAAATTTTATTTTGTAAATGTATATATATATATATAATATATATCTGCATGGAAAGAAAATTTAAGAACTAAACCTATGCAAAATTCTGATATATTATAAATGTATATTAACTTGTAGGCTTAAAGTGAAAATAAAATATCATGTGTATGTTTTAATAGAATTCAAGCTTAGTATTGAATAGAAAAATAATATATTATGAATTTCTAGGATCAGGTATTAATCCATTAAACATAAAAAGAATTGCTGAGGAAACAGGAGCTGAGGAATTCCATTCTTCTGGCCAGGATCCTGAGCGTCGTCCTGTAATTGTTGAAGATTTTGTTGTTAAAGGAACAACTTCTTATCCATTATCTGACGAGTTGTCTGTAAAAAAAATGAGGAAAATTTTAGATGAATTGCAGTTTCAGGATAAAGCTAAATATTATTAATATACTGTTTATTTCATTATCTTGCAAATCTTTACAAGATGATTGTAATGTCTTTTTCCATTCACAATTTAAAAACATTTTTCTTTGTTTAAGAACTGAATTCCCCTACAATTTTTTTAAAAAAAATTCTCCCTTTCCTTTATTTACCTCTAACTTTTTCAATGAAAGATATTTTCCTAATCCACCCTTCTGTATTGTGCTTGAGGATTCTGTATGGAATTTAGATCAGGAAACTGTAACCTACAATAAATGATATATGTTTTACTTCGAAACATTTGTACAGAATTTTACTCTTTTTATGTTTATGGAACATGTATGCTGTGCCTTTTTCAGGAAAATTATATGTTTAACAGGCTTCTCCACCTGAAGGGCAACTTATTTCTACTGTTTACAACTTACTACCTCCAGAAGTGCTTTTGAAAATTTCTGTAAATCCATTGTAAAAACATTTGAAATACTTCATCACTTTAAAATTTTCTTTCTTTTTTTTTTTCTTTTTTAATGTGTTTCATGCTTACTTCTGTAAACCTTGTGTTTTCCACAGGTATTTATAAATGTTTTCAATAAAAAAATTGGCTCAATCTTTTGGATTAATTTTTCTGTCCCAAATTATATTGTTTCTCATGCTTCCAGTGGTGCACACAAGGGGGTGGGGGGTCCTCAGGTCCGGACCCCCCCAAAAGCCTTAACTTTTTTTCTCGATTATAATCCTATGTATATATTGTACTTAATTAAAATTTAAGTATTTGTTATTAATAATTAATTTTGTTAATTAATGTTAGTTATTCATTCAATGATTAAATTGTTACTGTTTTTTTGTTCTCTAAAATTGACAAAATTATAAGAATATGTTGGGCAGCGTATTGGAACATGATGCGAGAATAGTGGACTTTCGACCCTGGACCTCCCCCCCCCTTTGAAAAATTCCTGTGTGCGCTGCTGCATGTTTCACGTAAGACATCAAGCACTATGATAGTGATCGCCAAACTTATGAAGTTCCTGAGTTAAAAACCAAAGGAACTACCAGCTATTTTTTTAAAAAAAAATCTTACATTTGCTTACTGTCTATATAGACTTGTATTTCCAATAAATAGGAAATCAATATTAATTAAACTGTATATGAGGTAAAAAGAAACTGATATTGATTTATGTATTTAGAAACTGAAGTGTAGTTAGTTATAAATGACAAATGTAGTAACAGATTTTTTTTTATCAGATTTAAAAACTTCAATGAGAAGGATGGAACTTTTTTATCATCAAGTTTTTTTAATGTTGGGAAAGTACGTACTGGCTGCCATTCAAATACAATTGTCCAGGTTTTTATCAGAGAATCTGAAAATTGTTAAATATAAGAGCAGAAACAGCGTAAAAAGAAATCTCACACAGATATGTAGAGTGGATCATTGCCTTCACTTTGAGAGAAACCTGGACCAAAATTTGATATTTTTCTTTAAGAACAGAGGGCCAAATGTTTTCAGGACTTGAAGAAAGCTATTGAATAGATAAAGATTTTGAAAATTAATCCGTTCCAACTCCAATGTTATCGTTAGCATCAACTCATAGGAGAGTGGGGTGCCAACTCAGGTGTCGTTCTCGTCACTTAACCATGGTTCAAAATTACGTGGTCCATCTCTCAATGGCCCTCGTGCAGCTTTATAGGGCGACGTTAATATAACTCTCTTTTAGCAGCAACTCAGGAGAGGAATCAAGGTTGGCTAACCGGAGCGTTTACAAGATCCACAGTAAATGCCTCAGAGAGCCACCAGTAATTCGCGATCGAAGGTTTGACGACCACTGCGCTGTGAATTGAAAGTTTTGCCCATCCATTAGCTCATTCTTGAAATATGGGCTCTAAATACATAAAGAGAACTGTTAAAATTTCATGATGATATCCTGTCTAGCCTTTTTATTTATTTAATCATATGATTTGAAACCAAATTTTCCTTCAAAATAGGTATTTGATGGCTTGTGTAACTCAATGTTTATTCACCATATAATAGTAATCAATCATCATCAATCATTTGTAGTAACTAATCAACATAATCAATCTTTTATACTAACAAATGTTTGCCTTAGACTTTATTTATAGCAAATTCTTAGCTTATATGTATTTGTAGATATATGTGAAGTCAAAAATCAACTATCCATTTTAAGCAAATATATATATAAATTTAAATTAAATTACAAATTTGCATTTTGAATTAGAATTTAATGTGAGCAATATAGTTCGTATTTCCTTAGTATTATCAGAAAAAATTAGTTTGATATCATACCACAATCCACAGCCCTATTAGAAAAAAAAAAGTTAGAAACCCTTTGTGTTAATGTAGTTTGAAATTTCTGCTTTTGCTTTTGTCATAACACACGCATGTAGAACCAATTGCTATAACATTCATTCTTAAAAATATCAATGGTAGGGTTTGGGGAGCTACACTCTTAAAATTACTTATTTGGCCAATTCTCGAGTGTAGTTCTTCAATTTTTTTATTGTGTCTGACCTCCAACCAGGGCCAATTCTAGGGTGTCGGCCGCCCACGTGCGAAGACCTAATGTGCCGCCCCTCTAGAGAAATTTTCATATTTTGACTAATACTTATATTTTTAATTACTTATTATAATGCTTACATATTTACTTATTATAATACTTCTATATTTAATTACTTATTACAATGCTTTCATATTTAATTGCTTTTTTCAATACTATACTTATATATTAAAGTTATAAACTCAACTAACCTGTATAAGAGTAAAAAGTAAAACATTACTATAAAAATGCAAATAGAATTTGAAAGCAAAACTTTATTTTTTGATCGGCTAAAGGGTTATGATCGCGACAAAACCTTTTAACAAAATAATAAACAAGCAAAACAACAGTATTTACTCAGAAAATATAATTTAATAAAAAAGTACTAAAGCATAAATCTCGTGAAACGAAAAGTATATAAATCAGTTCTTTACAAAGACTACCTAATAATTAATTATAAAATAACTTTTCTGGCTTTCTGAGAAGCAAATTTGTCAATGATTTTGGTGAAATCAATTTTTTAAGATTTAATAGAGAATGTGTCCATATCTGAAAGCTTTCCTTGTGTAATATTCCTAAAAACTCCTAGAAAAAATTATAAAGTATATACCTGAACACCAGTAGTGCTCATACATCTAATAAACTTTATTTACTCTGTGTGACTAATATCTGGTGTAGAGTCAAGAATTATAGTGTAACCTCATTACGAATAGATTCGGCTAAAATAGTAATTATTTCATTTTGAAAATGCTGCTGCAAGTAGTGCGTAATACGTATTTTATTTTTACATTTACTGACATTACTAAGGATTTTCTGAAATAACTGGATCAAATTTGACCAATATCTAAACTGTCTTTAAGGGGAGGTGGTTTGATGGTTACAAGTGGCGCCTAAAGGCGGTATCACACGTGCATTTTTTTGGCCCAACTTTTCGCCGATTCTGAGGGGGAAAGGTTACCGTAAACAAAACGACATGCTCTGACATCAGCCACGTTCTTTCTCCACATTGAAACATTACTCGCTGATTTTTCTGCTTCGAAAATGAAAATCCAATATTATTTCTTTTATTTCGCTCTCGCTTTTGTTTATGGGGGTAAGCAGAAATGGAGCATCATTCTGTTTAAAATATTATACGCCGTTAAAATATTGTACATCATTAAAATATATTACGCCATATTTCATGCGAAGCTATCACCGTTACCGCCATCTTGTTTATGACGTAGGGCGCCGAAGAACCCCATTGGCTGGAATTTCAAGCAACTTTCTCAGTTCACTGGCAAAAAGTTGTTCTAAAGACATTGCTATGGCAACGGAGTAAAAATTGCACGAATTGGAACAAAAATTGCACCAAACGTGTACGTGTGATAAGGCCTTTAGTTGTCTCCCTATTATGTAATCAATTCCAAACAGGTAGTACTGTTTCTAGAAGGGTCGATCAAGGTCGCTTCACATCTACGCAGGATCGCTACTTAGCGTTAAGTGCAAGACGATGTAGTAGACAATGACTCCTCAGCTTGCTCGTGACCTTGCTGCTGTGTCTGGAAGAAGAATTTCCAGGAAAATAATCTACAGCCGTCTTGAAAAGCTCGGCCTTTGCGCCTGGTGTCCAGTCTGGTGCGTCCCTTTGATTGCATACAGCAGGAAAGAACGAATATTTTGGAACAGAAAACATCAGTCGTGGACATCACAAGAATGGGATGTGTTCTTTCCAGTGAAGAGTCGAAATGTACCAAACAGTCATTCTTGTCGAGTCTTCACCTGAAGAGAAAATGGAACTCGCTTTCATCCCTTCTACATAACAAAAATCGACAGATCTGGTGGCAAAAAAATACTTGTGTGTTATGGCATAATGTTGGGTAGTCGTACATATTATTGTACGTTTTCGATGCGGGTACTATTAATTCACAGCGCTATAGGGGATGAGATCCTGAATGCCTATGAGAGGTTTTTCTGGGTGCAATGTATCCGGACTACATTTTTATGGTTCGATAATGCGTGGCCTCACAGAACCCACATTGTTGATGAATTTCATTTTAGGAGCAGATATTCACCGTATGGATTCTTCCTCGAGATCTCCGAATCTCAATCCTATTGATCATGTTTGGGATCGTCTTAGAAGAGCCGTTTATCAGCTTATCCCCCCTCCTACGATCCCCTAAGAGTTAAAAGTCCCGCTTTTGGAAAAATGGGCTTTTATGCTACAAATACTTATTGACACCCTCATAAATAGTATTACAGCTCGTTGCCAGGCTTGTACAACAGTTCACAGTGGTCAAACTCCATATTAGACAGACTTGTTATGAGGTAAATGCTTTATCTCAGATTCATGATTTCACACTTTTTTATACGACTTGAATCAATTCCCAATTAAAATCTTTCCTATATTGTTATGTTTCTAAATTCTTTCTGATATTGCAAAATGTCTCTGCCAAATTTCATAACAGAGTTGTGACGGATCTATACGCGTTTCTACTCATTTCTTCTTTTCCCTTTAAATCAAAATATTTATTTCAACCAACCTACATCGAGAAACCAAACGTGATTTATGTAAATGAGGAATATTATATAAATTCGGTTTTCGCGAGTTGAATGAGAATGAAGTAAGAGGTCAAGTTAAGTGAAGCAAATGAGCTGTCGACACGTAGTTGTTGACAAGTTAAGGGAAGTTGATACGTTTGATGTGTGTAAGGAGAAGTGGTTAGTAAAGATTGAAAAGCAGTCGAATTAAAGAGCGTGGAGCCATCGTCAATTGATCAAGCAAAAGAAGTGCCTGAAGTTTCCCGTGAAAGATCCGAAGCATCAGGGATCCAGGTATTGTACCTTTAAGTAAAAGCGGATAAGTAGTGTGCGACGTAGTTGTAAATGAGCGTAATTAAGCCGTCTTAGATTCAGTTGAGGTTCTGTAATATTTTCCCTGCATTAGAATATCTCACCTCTGCACTCTACCATTGTTATATACCTTAATTAGAATTATTTTGTGTTTGTTCATAATCAGTAATAAGAATTAGTAAATCAAATTAGATTGGCGTAATGTCTGTGGGGATTATTTAGTTCCTCCTACACATCTAACCGGGTTTACAGATCGACAGGAGAGTTCGAATGTAAGGGGTAACTACAGGTTACCACAGAGTGAATAGTTCATCAGTTTTCCCGGATTTTATGTTTTTGACTTTAATTTTGGGCATGAGTGTACATGAATTATATATTTACTTTAGTGCTATTAATTTTATGCATTTTTCTAAGTACTACAATTCAGCCAATATTATACTTTTAATTTGTATTTCGGTCCAGAATCTGGCTATAACTTGCTTATTGTATACAGATTCTGCGTGGGCTATGCATTTTTTAATGTAATTTTAGGTAAGTTATACCTTTTTCTTATAATGGATGTAGAAATTCTAATAATTATTTCCTTTAGGATTTCATTTAGCATTATAAACAGAAAGGGAGAAATTTGGATAGCCAGAAAACTTGTTAAAGACCACTTTTATAAAATTTATTTTATATATAAGAGCATTCCTAAGTCAGCAATGTTTATAATACTGCATCACATCCATATTTAAATTATCATATCTAAAATAAAAATATAAATTCTACATCTAACTTTTTAAAACTCCAATATTTGTTTATGTTTCATTTATCTTTAGTGTTCTAATGATTTCTGTCACTATAGTAGAGAATAACTAACTATATATATGTGGGAGACAACAAGGGTCTAAAGCTTTTTTTTTTCTACTAATTTTTTCAAAACTTAACAATTATTAATTAAAGAAAAGTAGTTAATTTCTAACAAATAGAGTTCCAGGATTTATCGACGACGGGAACGCCTGCTCGCGAACCTCAGTCTCTTTCTCTCTCTTTTCATACACAATGGTTCTCAGTTCACAATGGTAACACACGTAGTTTATGTGAAGCATGGGCGACCTTCTCGTCACACCACTTCTAGTCTAGATTAGAGCTGGTCCCTCCTCGGCCAGTCGGTTCCCGGTTGCTTTTCTTATCTGCAGCGTTGTCTCTGCGACCGCTCGTCGAGATCGCTCGCTCGCTCATCTCTCTCTGGTTAGTTCGCTCGCTGCTGGCTCGCGTCGCCAGCGCCCTCCAACGTGCGGTCTATGTGGAAATTCCCACATATATGCAGAGTGTTTCGATACTTAATAATAATCGGGCACGAGGTGAAAGTTGTGGTTATATCTGTTCTGAGAAAAATAAAAAAAAAAATCCCTCTGCACTTGTGGTTAAGTGAGGACGAGCACATTTTTGAAAATGTGGAAAACTGACACCCTCCATCACATCAATAACTTCTGTGACCACAAATTTCACAATTTTATGATGATTTTCTTACTGACGTTCGGACTATTAATCGGAGTCAGAAGTCGGACAAAAAAATTTGCTGATTTAGTTAAAATTAACCGTGTTTGTGTGAGTCGGGGTTTGAGAAAAAGATGCCACCTAACTTTGTCTCTCCATAAAAAGAAAAATATTGCGCTCGTCCCCAGGCAAGTTTCTCAAAAGTTGACCCATTTATTTAAGATTCCAAAATTGTACAACAATTATACTTTCCTATGCATAACAATCATAGAGTTTTTTTTTATTTGCAAAACACCTCTGTTGATACCTTCCCTCGAATCATTAGATACTGTGACCGCAAATTCCCCAATTTCGCGGTGATTTTTTCACTAACATAATCTTTCATAGCCGTTCTGTTAATTACAATTACAAATAGAGCAAAACCCTTTGCTGGTTTGGTAAAAATTAACGCAGTTTAAACCGGTTTGATAAAATGATGTCACCTAACTTCGACGCTTCATAGAAAGAAAAATATTACAAACTATAAAAAAATTATTTCAAAAGATGACTCTCTTAGTAACAATTCCCAGATGGTACAACACTTTCTACATTTCTATCCGTAACAATTACTGCAATTTTCTTTTTATTTACAAAAAAGGCATTTAAAAAAAATGAACTTAGGAACGGATATTTTAACTTATATGGATGACCTGTGTAAAACCCAAATTTAAAGCGTGACACCTACCCGGGTTTCAAAGTGTTATAAAAAAAAGTGTGTCTGCTTATGACCACACGATAGAAGTGAAAGCTTCAAATTTTGTAATGTTATTTCAGGCATTAGTTCGGTGAATAAAAAACAAGGGGATATTAGTATTGTCATATAAAATTATCTATTCATATGTCTGTACTCATAAAGTAATATTTTTTGCAAAATATACAATCATATTTGTGGATTAATTGTATTCTAAGAAGGGAACAATAGGTTTATGGCAGATTAGGTTATAAATACATTAGACTCAAAATTATTTACAAATCTAAGAAAAACTACGTCAAGCGTTGTTCCGTACTTTGACGCTCTTTTATTTGGATTATTAAGGTATAATATTAAATTGAATTTTGATTTTAAAAAAATCAGCTAAAGATTTGATTTTTTTTGAAAAATTTAAATTAAAACCCCCACTTAAAATCATAGGTAGTTTGTTCAGAAACGCCGCAATTAAATTTTTGTGTGAAAAATGTGGCAACTAAATTTTTGTGAATGAATTCGATATTTTTCTCTACATTTTTTGATTTGGTGAAATATAAATAGCAATCACTAGAATAATTCTCCATTTTCTGCTCTACATTTCGCTGCAGAAATTTCTCCGATGCATGACTGATTAAACCCAAATGATTCTGTAGTATTTGATGCTTCATCCATTCTCTGTATAGTATAAAAAATGAATTATAAGGAAGTACATGCACATTGAATAATATACGAATCGATAATTGAATATTTAAATGAATAAAATAGGGAAACATTAAGTTAATTGGTCTTAAATTTCTTCATTTTTCGATTATCCTTCGCCGTCTTCATTGGGCCATTTTGAATAATTATTTAAGCATATATTCTTGAAAGTAATGATTTTTTTTTAAATATGAAAATGCAGGTATGTTACAGTTTACAGAAAATGAATGAAACGAATGCAAGACATTCCATATATAATTCCAAGATATGCCTCTGTTATGCTTGTAAAGCAAGATAATTA
The DNA here is from genome assembly GCA_019973975.1 of Trichonephila clavata. Lineage (NCBI taxonomy): Eukaryota > Metazoa > Arthropoda > Arachnida > Araneae > Nephilidae > Trichonephila > Trichonephila clavata. The sequence continues at coordinate 14,990 of BMAO01003607.1, read as the reverse complement.
GCAATAAACTTTAAGATATTTTGACTCGAATCTTTTCGATATTAACAAATTAAAAATAAAATGTTGCGTTGAAATGATTTTCATAACAATATCTGCGGGCATTTTTAAACCTCCTCTATCCGGAAGTCTCAAATATTTTGTCCCTTCGACATTTTCTAAATCAAAATTAATTTTTTATCTACAACAAATATATAGTTGCAATCGGAACATACAAATTTTATATTATGCACGCAATATCCCGCTATTTACAATAAAACTTGATACTCTTTTATTGAAATATCATCTGATTTATTTTAAAATTCTCTAGGGTTTGTCTTTTTAAAAGTTTTTATAAACTGTTCAAAAGACAAACAAAAAAGAGGAACAGTTGTATACACAACAATAACGATGCATTATTATAAAATGTGTGCAGCTTTAGGTTAAGTTGTTAACCTAAAGTTAACCAACCAATCACGCCTGCACACTGTCGAGCCAGGTTACAGTAGTGCTTGGCTCGATCAAGTTGGAATCGTGCTGTTATATAGTGTTTAGCGACGAATCCCTCTTCCAAATGTGTCCTGACGATCATCGAAAACGTGTCTGGAGACGCCCAGGCAGCGTGCCGATCCTGCTTTCACAATTGCATGCCACACTGACCCTCAACCAGCAGTTATGGTCTGGGGTGCGACTTCTTTTGACAGCCGGACCCCTTTGGTCGTCATTAGAGGCACACTTACAGCACTGCGGTACGTCGATGTCATTCTGAGAACTGTTTTGCTACCATTCCTTTTGAAGTACACTGGCCTTATTTTTCAGCAAAATAATGCCATACCACATACAGCACGTGTTGCTATGAACTGTCTTACAGCTTGTTAAACACTTCCTTGGCCAGCCAGAGTTCTCTCCAATCGAGCATGTCTGGGATATGATGGGAAGGTGACTGCATCTACCAGGGAATGCTGATGAGTTAACCCGACAATCGGAGCAAATTTGGCAATAAATATCGCAGATCATAGGGGGGCTTTATCACTCTGTGCCACGTCGTGTGTCAGCTTGCATCCAGGGTAGAAGTGGGTCAACACCTTATTGAGCTCATTACTATGTAACTCTGAAATAAATCATTAAATTTTTCTGAAATTTAAACCATTTTCTATTCCGTACATAATTTTTCTACCCACCAAATTTGTCTCTATCGAATAACTCGTTCTTGGTGCGTCGCTTTTTTTTTTGTTATACTGTATATAAGCACACAAGATGGAAGGCTGAGTATTATTCAAAACCCGGGAAAAACGTCCCTTTTTTTTTGGTCACGTGATTTCTTTTTAGCGGTGTGTATGTCGCGAACTACTGAATCTTGACGACCTTGTCCAAACATGATTTCCGACTAAAGACGAAAAAAGCCGAATGAGCGTGGTGGTGGAGCTTTAAAAAGGTGTAATTTTTTTATTTCGGACTTTATTATGTTGCGGAAGAGACTGCACAATTTCTAACTCATTTACTCTAGCTCTGTGACGCAGTCAGACGCAAGAAAGTCTAATAGACGGACCAATGGTGTAGCTAGTTCTGAGTGGGCCCTGTATCAAAATTCATTCGGGGCCCTTTTTTAGATTGAGAAACCTGTTGGTGGGACTGTAGTTACACATTTGGAACCAGTGGCGTAGCTAGGTACCCAAAGGCCCTGGTGCAAAAAAGAGGGCCTTATCTTGGTTGGCTTTTATTAATTAAAAATACATGAGTATTTTAAATATACAAAGCTACACTCATGTTCATAAATTAAGGATAATTCACAATCACACAGAAATTGAACTTTAAAATAAAAATTTCGTCTGTAGAATTATCACACAGATCTTGAAGAAGAATATTCAAATTACAGGAAACCACCAGAGGGCGCGGATAGTACGTCACAATGACGAGAGTGTAAGAGGGGTATATAAGGTATGGTGGCAAAGAAGTAAAATTGTTCACAAGCGCTTTACAAGCCTTTCAGTGGAATAACCGCATAGTTATGGCACAAAGGAAGCATTTGGATGATTTTTTACGTGGTAGAATTATCGGACGACTGGAATGTGGACGTACCCAGCTGAAAGTACCCGAGGAACTTGGAATCGCCCAGAGTGTCATCTCCAGGCTTTGGCAACGATTCCAAGATGATGGTTATGTGAGTAAATATTACAGCACAGGTCGCCCCCGAGTTACAACGCCGAATGAGGACCGGTATTTGGCAGTTACTGCCACAAGAAACAGACAGAGCACAGCATCAGACCTATCTCGTCAGCTCTCTTCAGCTACCGGTATGATAGTTTCAAGGCAGACCGTGTACAGACACTTAGGGCACATTGGTCTATATGCTCGTAGGCCTGTCTGATGTGTTCCCCTTACCGCAACTCACTGTCGCCTGCGATTAACCTAGAGTAGAGAGCATGCATTGTGGACACCGCAACAGTGGTCTTGTGGGATGTTTTCCGACGAGTCCAGGTTTAGTTTGCAGTCTGATTCTCGCCGGACTTTCACATGGAGAGCGCCAGTTACCCGTTACCACCAAGAGAACACCATTGAACGACACCGTTACGGTGGTGCAGGATGGCTCGTTTGGGGAGGAATTATTCTTGGTTCTAGAACTGACCTGCATGTTCAGAGTGTAACGATGACAGGCCACATCTATCGGGATGTCATTCTGGGACAGCATGTACGTTGGTTTCGGGGCGCCATGGGTGCTGAATTTCTGTTTATGGATGACAACTTCCGTCCTCACCATGAAAACATTGTAGACGAATGCCTTCAATCGGAGGATATCACCCGTATGGATTGGCCAGCATATTCACCGGACTTGAATCCAATAGAGCATGTGTGGGATATGTTTGGCCGACGAATTGCAGCACGTCAACCCCCTCCCACCTGTCTACCGGAACTTCGGAGGGCATTGCTTGATGTGTAATATTCCCCAAGAACAGATTGATAATTTGATACTCAGCATGCGTAGGCGTTGTAAGGCCTGTATTGCATCGTACGGGAGACATACTCCGTATTAACCATCACACTAACCATGTTATACTGTTTTTTGTAAATAGGTTCTTTTTTGAAATTTGCTCCAGGGAGTAAAAATCGCAATTTTTATTAATTATGCCAAACATATAGCATCTTTTTTGCTCTTTACCTTTTGTTTAATAAATAGACTTTACAACTAAGTCAAATTTGTTTTGCTTCTGTCTCTTTCTTTGCCTGAACTTCATTAGCTTTAATTTATGGACATGAGTGTACTTTAACATCAGTTTTTATCGTGCTCTGTAGAACATGGGAAATCAAAGCTACCTACTACCTAGATGTATGCGTATGAGCTTTCTTGTGTGAGCTTTAATCATTGCCCAGGTTCGATTTGACACCACGACAGACCTCTTCCAGAACAGATGCGATGAGTTTAAAAATTGCCGGAAGTAGAAGACGAGAAGTAACGAAATAGGTAATAAGAAAATAATCCATAAAGAACAAGATTACAAATAATAACATAGGTATTAGTAAATACACTCAAGAGCCAAAACTTTATGACCACCCCTACATTTTGCAATGAATTCGTCTGGATGACGTGGAAGGCACGTGATCAGGTGGAAGTGGTATTTAACTGCTGCTGGAGAGTCTGAAGAATCATTCGTTCACTTACTTCTGTGTGTGATGGGAAAGGCTACGGATCTAAGCGACTTTGATAGAGGACAGATTGTAATAGCTCGGAACAAGTATTTCCGAAACTGCACGACTCGTGGGTTGTTCTCGATCTACAGTTGTTAGTACTTATTCAAAGTGGATGAATGACGGTGAAACCAGCAGTAGACGACATGGTGTTGGACATCCACACGTTATCAAAGAAAAAGGTCGTCGGAGACTCTCTCGCATGGTGAAGCAAAACCAGAGTCAGACAGTGGCTCAGCTGACAGCTCAATACAATGCAGGGCCATGTAGAATAGTATTGGAGCACACTGTTCAGCGGACACTGTTGGATATGGGGCTACACAGTAAACGTCCCACTCGCGTGCCTTTGCTGACCAAGCGTCATCGCCAACTGCGCCGGCGCTGATTCCGGGAATATCGTGACTGGTCCATGGATCAGTGGAGAGAGTGGCCTGTTCAGATGAATCACGATTTGTCATTCATCACGCCGATGGCCGTGTCAGGATACGCCGTCTTCCAGGCGAACAGTTGCTCCCTCAATGTACAGTAGGTCATACACAGGCTGGTGGGGGCGGTATTATGCTTTGGGGGACGTTCGTTTGGGCGTCTCTGCGACCCATGGTTGTGGTAGAGCAGACTATGAATGCTACAGGTTATCTGAACATCATTGCAGACCAGTTGCACCCTTACATGGCCTCTGTTTTTCCAGCTGGAAATGGAATGTTCCAACAGGACAACGCCCCGTGTCACAAGGCTAAAATTGTGTTGGAGTGGTTTCAGGAACAGGATGCTGAATTCCAATAATGTCCTGGCCACCTAACTCACCGGATCTCAATCCGATAGAACACATTTGGGATGTCATGGGACGGCAGCTCAGAGTTCAAAGATTTGCGTGACCGTTGCTTAAACATCTTTTACAATCTGTCTCCGGCCATCTACCAAGAACTTGTGGCATCCATGCCAAGGCGGGTTGAAGTTGTGTTGCGCGCCAAAGGTGGGCCAACTCGTTATTACAGGTGGTCATAATGTTTTGGCTCTTGAGTGTAATTAAAAGTAAAGTAAGAAGCCAACTAACAAATGAAAATTTAGAGTCGTGTTTGAAACTTAAAACAAAAAGTCATGAGCCAAATTTATCCAAACTTTCTAAAACCATGCTAAGCTAACGCTCCCATTAAATTTGCTTAATTGTTTGTTATTGAAGTACAAGTTAGTGTTGTAAGTAAATGTTTAATTGTTTAAATTTTTTACTTAAATAATAAATAATTCTATAATAATGCTATATATATATTATCTAATTTGTTGTAAAAATACTACTTATATATGAATAAATAGATATTTTTTCTTATGAATATATAGCTTAGTTTTTTGTATCAAAATTTTTTTATATAAGTACTCTTTATTGTTGACAAGAAAAAAGTTTGTGGCTCTTTAAAAACTTTGAAATTTTGTAAATTGTAATTTTTGACTCTTCCAACTCAAAAGGTTGCCGATCCCTGCCTTAGCCCCTTACCGTGTTTTCTATTGTCTCTATGTTAGCAGCAGGGGCGGTTCTAGGGCCGGGGAAATTGGACCCATATCCGACGTGGCAAATTTTAGGGGAGGCATTTGGATCGAATTTGAAAAATACTTTTTTTTTGTTACGAAAAAAAATTGGTGTTAAAATATTTCTTGAAATATGATTAAAACTTTGGAAACCTGGTACCTTATTTAAATATCTGGAATTTTATTTTGGTGAATTATTATTATCTGAATTGAAATGCCGACTACTGCTAGTAAAATTTGTAACTATATATATATATTTAAAAATAATGATTACACTGCATAACGATTTGTTGTAGAAAGTATATGGGCCCCCAACCTCGGGATACAGGTACAAACGATTATTTGTTGTATATGGTATTACTACGTTAAGAGTGATAAATGTGCATAAAACAATATTTTGCTTGGAGCAGCATTCGGCAATTGCAGTTCTTCAAAACTCTGCTTTTATGTAGAATTAAAAATTATGTTTGTTTAAAGCTATTGTTCACTTCTCTAATTTATAAATATCTCTATAAAAATTACTTAAATTTACATGCCCATTTAAATATTTGACTGGTTTTCTGGCAGAATTTATTGTTAAATATGTATATGATTTATATTTTTTGCTTTTCCCAGTTATATATTTATGTCTAGCAAATTAATCTGGTATTTCATTTCATTATCTTATTTTCTTATTCTGTACTGTGTAAGTTTAAAGTCAGTTTTCTTATGTGTTGAACCTTGAAGGGGTCGAGGCCGGTGTGTACATTAAATCATGAAATTTGATTTTTTTTTATATTATTTTCTTCTAACTTTCTCCCCAAACCGAGTGGGTCACAAAGGGCACTCTTTCTCAGATATCCGGTGTCAGCTAACGTAAAGGGGACAGAGACAATACGAATTTTTAGAAGATAGCGAGCCACAGGAGGTGTTTCATTTTAGTCTTGAATGTTGCTATTTGAATGTAAAATTAACGCTTGAATCTCTTCCCTCAACAGACACGTTTTCGAAAAGAATGACCTGCTAAAATTGGCACAATTCAATTTCTTACATTTAGCTCGTTTGAAATAGCAACCGGAAAGTATGTTTTTAATTTTGAATTAAGACAAAGTAATATACAAACTCTTCCTGTAAGGTACACCTTCGAATAAGTCACAATTAATGTTGATACAGGTATCTTTGAATTTGGATCTTATATATTCACCTCTCTTATTAAGGGATATTCTATATATATATATATATATATATATATATATATATATATATATATAAAGGAGAAAAGCGACTCACTGATTGACTGACTGACTAATCACGATATCTCTAGAAATATTCAACCTACAAACTTGAAATTTGGTAGACATGTTCCTTTCATAGAGTAGACATCAGCTAAAAACGGATTTTCCGAAATTCGAAACGCAAGGGGCGTTACGGGGGGTTAAGGGGCGTTATAAATAATTGTTTCCATGTTTAAACTGCTTGATGTACAATCTTGAAATTGGGTAAGCAGATTCCTTTCAGAGAGTAGAGATCCGCTACAAAATGAGTTTGGTGAAAATCGACCCCAAGTGGCGTTGCAGGGGCTTAGGGGGAGGTTATAGATAATTATTTCCATTTTTAAACTTTTTGACGCGCTGTCTTTAAATTTGATAAATAGATTCCTTTCGTAGAATAATAATCAGTTAAAAAACGGGTTTTGTGAGAACAGACTTCTAAGTAGCGTTGCGAGGGATTAAGGGGCGTAATTGATAAATATATCCGTTTTTAAACTACTTCACCTACATGCTTGAAAATTGGTAGGTAAGTTTCTTTCCTAGAGTAAATATCCGCTACAAAATGGGTTTCGTGAAAATTGCCCCCAAGTGGCGTAGCGGGACTTAAGGGGCGTTATAGATAATTATTTCCATTTTTAAACTATTAGACGCAGTCTTTATATTTGGTAAATAGATTTCTTTCATAGAGTAGAGATCAGCAATAAGAAGGTTTTCTGAAAACAGACCTCTAAGTGGCGTTGCAGGGGATTAAGTGGCGTAATAAATAAATAAATATTTTCGTTTTTAAACTACTTGACCTACCTGCTTGAAAATTGGTAGGAATGTTTCTTTCATGGAGTAAATATCCGCTACAAACGGGTTTGGGGAAAATTGACCCCCAAGGGGTGTTGCAAGGGGGGGGGTTAATGGGCGTTATAAATTCCAATTTTTAAGTTATTAGACATATAGTCTTGAAAATTGGTAAGCAGATTCCTCTCATAGGGTAGAGATACGCTAAAAATGGGTTTCGTGAAAAATTGCCCTCAAGTGGCGTTGCGGGACTTAAGGGGCGTTATAGATAATTATTTCCATTTTTAAACTATTAGACGCACAGTCTTTATATTTGATAAATAGATTTCTTTCATAGAGTTGAGATCAGCTATAAGAAGGTTTTGTGAAAACAGACCTCTAATTGGCGTTGCAGGGGATTAAGTTACGTAAGAGATAAATATTTTTGTTTTTAAACTACTTGACCTACCTGCTTGAAAATTGGTAGGAATGTTTCTTTCATGGAGTAAATATCCGCTACAAAACGGGTTTGGAGAAAATTGACCCCCAAGGGGGTGTTGGGGGTTAAGGGCAGATATAAATAATTATTTCTATTTTTAAACTATTAGACTCATAGTCTTGAAATTTGGTTAGCAGATTCCTCTCATAGGATAGAAATACACTACAAAATGTGCTTTGTGAAAATCGACCCCTAGGTGGTGTTGCGGGGTTCAAGGGGCGTTATTGATAATATTTTTGCATTTTTAATTAATTGGACGCACAGTCTTCAAATTTTGCTAAGCAGTTTCCTTTCATAAAGTGCAATTCCCCTACAAAATGGGTTTTGTGAAAACAGACCCAGAAGTGGCGTTGTGGGGGCTCAAGTGGCGTTATAGACAATTATCCCCATTTTTAAACTGTTAGACGTACAGTCTTGAAATTTGATAAGCAGATTCCTTTCGTAAAGTAGAGAACCGCTACAAAATGGGTTTCGTGAATATCAACTACTAAGTTTAATTTCGGGAGATTAAGAGGCGCAATCGATAAATATTTCCATTTTTAAACTATTTGTTCATCCTGCTTGAAAATTGGTAGGCATGTTCCTTTCATGGAATAGAGTTCCTCTAACAAAGAGTAAAACGAAAAATCCCCCAAGGATGTTTGCGAGGGGTCAAGAGAAGTTACAGAAAAAAAATTCCTGTTTTTAATTGTTAGACCCATATACTTGAAATTTGTTAAGCATGTTTCTTTTGTTGAATAGGGATCCACTAAAAATAAATTTTAAGCAAATCAAGTTTTTGGGGTTGCAGGGGGTTACTGGGACGTATTGACAAAAAAAATTACTTTTTTCGAGCTACAAGGACCATAATAGTGAAATTTGGTTTGCATTTTTCTTTTGTTGAATTGAAATCCGCTAAGAGCGGTAATTTTGGAAAACAGCTCTCTACGGGATTACGGGGATATTGATAGTAAAACTGTTGTTTTTTTCTGTTAGATTTAGACTTGACATTTGGCTTGCATGTTCAATTTACGGAGTAGAGATCCACCGAAAATTGGTTTTGCGGGAATCCTTTTGGTTTTTGAGTTACGAAAGAGCAAACATCATTCTATACTTCAATTTTAGAGATTTTTAGAAAATACAAATTAGATGAGTTCTGCCCTTTTTTTTTTATCAACAGGTGACAGTTACAGGTATAAGTATATTTTTCAATTCAATCGAATTCTTAATGCTAGGACTTAGATATCAATAATTTATACATATATATAATCAGTAAAAATTTATAAAACATCATGAAATACCCATCGAAGCGGGCGGGTAACGGTTAGTAAATATATATAAGTGACACTAAAAAAGTTTCTTATTTCTTTTTCGTAAAATTTTAAGATTACTATGACAAGTTTGTGTTTTTCTTCGAATAAGTTAAATATAGTGAAGTTCTTATAAATCAATGTAATTTAACAGAGAAATAAAATATTGCAATATTGTCTATTCTATGCTTTGATTTAAAGTCAAAACAGAATATGTGTGTGTAATAAAGCAATTGCAACTCGTTACGGCGCGTTTTCTTTGGGCTTACATAAGAAATGAAAATGTTAACTTAGTTCGACACAATGTATAGGCTTTTAAAAAGATCCGTACAACGGAGTATTTTCAATAAATTTGTGTAAGTACAAGATTTTATTGCTCATTTCAAACATTTATACAGTATCATGAACAAATTAAAAAACCTGTGGCTAAGGTATTTATTTGTATATCATTTATTTAAAGATTAATACGATTTGAATTTTAATTAAACTAATTTGCTTAGCATTCAATGACAAAATACCCAACGTCTGGTTTGGTGGGTTTGAACTTCTGGCTCTAGGACATATTGTGTCAAACACAAGGCTCCTTATTGGAAGGTACAACTATATTTTTACCCTATTAAGGTAAAGTATTAAGGAATATTTATTGTGTTTGCCTTCATAAAAAGCCTTTATACCTATAAAAATAATATATTTAGTTTTAAAAAATTTCTTTTGTTAAAAAAAATATAAATATATGCGTATACATTTATGTAATAAATAAATTCACATAAGTGCATAACGATTTTAACTGAAAGGATTACCCAGTTAAAAGAAAACTAGCTAGTTTTAATGTCAATGAAATTGTTTTGTATATACGAATCTACAGAGAAAAATAAGAGTACATGGTTTGTAAAATTTCATCTTTGGATTAAATCGAAATAATCTTAATTGATGCTAATTTCTTTTCGTAAGACAGCTTCCACTTCCAGAACGAGACATGCACATCCTTCATTACTCTTCCCGGTATTTTAAAAAAAGCGTGTCCATTTGTGTGTCTTGTGTTTATTGTAAATTTTTAGTTTTTTTCTGAATCATCAATTATATAAATCATTTTTGTGAACCATCATGTTAAGTCAATGTAACACATGTGTTTATAGATGGTCCCCCCTCCCTTTTTTTATACTACAAGATAAATTTTGTCATATTGTGTTGCAATTATAAATATATTCTTATAAGTAATTGTTTTTTTTTGCTGCATTGTTAGTTTGCTGATCAGTATGGAAAATTCTTTCAGAATATTTAAAGTTTGTGAATTAGGTTAATACTAGGTTAGTTATTTCAATGTGTACTTTCTTTTTTAATTTAAAGAGAGATAAATTTAGTCGAATTGTTATAAATTTGTTTTCAAATAAGATTGCACTCACATGTATTAATATTTAAATGTTACCGAAAATATCCCGAAATGACATTTTTTGAGGAAGCTAAAAGACAGAATTTTATTTGAATGAGAAATGTAATGCATTTTTTATTATTATAATAACCATGAAAATACTCTAAAACATATAAACTGCACAAGATCACGACGCGAATTAAAGACAAGAGTGGAAAAAAATTGTACTATTGATGCGGAACAACAAATGTATACAATTGACAGAAAAAAGCGATGGCGAGCCATCATTGAGAAAGAATGATTGCTCAAGTACAATTTTTAGCCAGTCAAAATTTGGCATTCAGAGGAACCAATACGAAGTTGAGGTAAGGGTAATTTTTTAAATTCAGTATAGATTTTACCAAATGTGATCCAGTTATTTCAGAACACCTTAATAATGTTCAGTAAATGCAAGAATAACAAAACACATATTCCACACAACTTAGGGCAGCATTTTCAAAATGAAATAATTACTATTTTTGTTGAATCTATTTTGTAATGAGAAAACACGCATTGTCAAAAGTGAAATTTTTACACTAAAATTCTTGACTCTACACAAGATATTAGTCACACAGAACAATTAAAGCTTGTTATTAAATGCGTGAGCACTACCGATAGAAGGTATATATTTTTAAATTTTTTTTCCTAGGAGTTTTTAGGAATACTATAGGCAAAGTCTTTCAGATATGGACACATTCTCTACTGAATCCGAATTCTCTGAAAAAATTGATTTCACCAAAATTATTGACAAATTAGCTTCTCAGAAAGCCAGAAAAATTATTTTATGATTATATATATAATTTTTTTTAGTAATCTTTTTCTAGAGAAGGACTGATTTAGGTACTTTTTGTTTCACGAGATTTATGCATTATTTTTTATTAGATTATATTTTTTGTGTAAATACTGTTTTTTTTTATTTTCTTATTATAAAATGCCTATATTTATTTCAAAGGTAATATTTTTGTTTGTTTATTATTTTGTTAAAGTATTTTGTCGTGATCATAACCCATTAGCTGACCAAAAAATAAAGTTTTGCACTTCAAATTTCATTTGCATTTTTATTAATGTTTTCTCTTTTACTCTAAAATAGAGATACGAGTTTATAACCTCAAATATAAGTAATTAAACATATAAGTATTACAATAAGTAATTAAACATATAAGTATTACAATAAGTAATTAAATATATAAGTATTACAATAAGTAAATATACAATTATTATAATAAGTAATTAATATACAAGTATTATAATAAGTAAATATGTAATTATATATATAATAAGTAAATATGTAATTGTATAATAAGTAATTAAATATATAAGTATGAAATATAAGTATTAGAGTCAAAATATGAAAATTCTCTAGGGAGGGGGGCGGCACATTAGGTCTTCGCACGCAAGCGGCCGACACCCTAGGATCGGCCCTGACACCATTAGTCACACGAACATGTTTCAATATATATCTAACAATCCCTGAAATCCCTTAAATTTTAAAGTTATTTTCATAGCTAACCGAAACATAGAGTCTAGCACAACACTATCTTTTCTTTCAAATCGCACAGGACAACATAAGAACGAAATCCTATTACTTAAAAATCCTAAGTTAAAAAAAAAATACTTTTTTCACTGTTCCTTGGAATATCTGTAGGTTTTAAAGTATTAATTAACTTTTTGATTCACACAGTTGGAATATTTAAATCGGTACTAATTTTTTTGTTCTCGGAAATTGAAACTTTATTACGGTACTTATTTCCTTTGTATTGACGATTACGGGAATAACTTAAAATTTTATTTCCCATAGTTAATTTTAAAAATAATACGAGCTAATAATTCACTGCTATTCTATCAAATAAAGCTGATAACTTTTGTTTCGCAACTAAACAAACAGTTTTTATCAAAACAAATTAAATGTAAAAAAAAAATATTGCAGGTTTACTTTTCAAATACTCTCAAAATGCGTAATTGTTTTTTCTATTGAACAAAAAGTTTGTTAAAATTGTATTTAAAAAAATATGGTATTTAAATCCTATTTGAAGAGTTTAAGGACATTTAAACGCTGACTTCCGGTTACTTAAATATCCACTTCCAGTTTTTCGCGCTTATTAATTTTTTAATATTTTGGCTTCTAAGTGATCTAGAAACCAAATAAGAACAGTTTTATAAAGCTGGATGAATGCTTTATACTATAAAATCAAAAACTGAAAATGTTATTTTTTGCAAAAATAGACTATTTCAACATATTCGTAAACCTTACTAAAAAAATTATGTAAAAACTTAGAAATAAAAATCGTTACCTTTGGGCATATCTAAAACTTGCCGCAGTATGTGATCATATCGAGCGACAAGCTCTACATAGGATAAAAAATTTCCATGGTATTCATCCTGACTTAAGTTTTCTCGATGTCCTCTGAAAGCCAAAGAATTCTTTGAAAGGTAAGTGTGGTATCGAATAACCTTTGAAGAACCATTTTCCAAAATAACACTTTGCGAATTTCATTTTCATGTTCCTTGTCAGTAGTATCACTTTTTACCCCCAACATTCATAAACAGCGCATGCTTCCACATTACCACTCGAGAAAAACTGTGTTGTTTAATTCTCTGATAAATGCATCTATCCTTTATGCCCATACACCATACATTGTTTCTTAGCGAAGCAAATAACCAACAGGGCTGCATCCAGTATTTTAGAATAACACAGCCACAATCGATTAACTAGTCCATATTTAGAGGTTTAAAAGTAGTACGATTTTGAAAAACACCCGTTGTTCTGGTGTATGTATTTTGGAAAAAGCCCTGAAGGCTGTAAAGGTCCCATATCAATAATTTGACGTTTTTCATTATCACTTAAAATCTTATTCGTGAAGTTACCAAAGTCATAAAAAGAAGATTTATCATTCACATTTTCGAAAAATGTAGAGATCGATATTTTTAGAAAGAATTCGTCCGCTTTTACGTGTTCCATGCAAACATAATCATTTTTGACACGATCGGTGGTATCTGCAACTGCAATAATTGTCAAATTTCTTTCAGTAGGCTTCTCTACTAACACTGTAGTGACCACATCATCTAAGTCACTGTTAAAAGAAATATACACTCATGTCTATAAATAAAGGATAATGAAGTTCAGGCAAAGAAAGAGACAGAAGCAAAATAAATTTGACTTATTTGCAAAGTCTATTTTTTAAACAAAAGGTAAAGAGCAAAAAAGATGCTATATGTTTGACATAATTAATAAAAATTGCGATTTTTACTCCCTGGAGCAAATTTCAAAAAAGAACCTATTTACAAAAAACAGTAAAACATGGTTAGTATGATGGTTAATATGGAGTATGTCTCCCGGACGATGCAATACAGGCCTTACAACGCCTACGCATGCTGAATATCAAATTATCAATCTGATCTTGGAGAATATTGCACCACTCATCAAGCAATGCACTCCGAAGTTCCGGTAGACAGGTGGGAGGGGGTTGACGGGCTGAAATTTGTCGGCCAAGCATATCACACACATGCTCTATTGGATTGAAGTCCGGTGAGTATGCTGGCCAATCCATACGGGTGATATCCTCCGATTGAAGGCATTCGTCTACAATGTTTGCACGGTGAGGACGGAAGTTGTCATCCATAAACAGAAATTCAGCACCCATGGCACCCCGAAGCAAACGTACATGTTGTCCCAGAATGACATCTTGATAGATGTGGCCTGTCATCGTTACACTCTGAACATGCAGGTCAGTTCTGAAACCAAGAATAATTCCTCCCCAAACGAGCCATCATGCACCACCGTAACGGTTTCGTTTAATGGTGTTCTCTTGGTGGTAACGGGTACCTGGCGCTCTCCATATGAAAGTCCGGCGAGAATCAGACTGCAAACTAAACCTGGACTCGTCGGAAAACATCACACAAGACCACTGTTGCGGTGTCCACAATGCATGCTCTCTACTCCAGGTTAATCGCAGGCGACAGTGAGTTGCCGTAAGGGGAACACATCTGACAGGCCTACGAGCATATAGACCAATGTGCCCTAAGTGTCTGTACACGGTCTGCCTTGAAACTATCATACCGGTAGCTGAAGAGAGCTGACGAGACAGGTCTGATGCTGTGCTCTGTCTGTTTCTTTTGGCAGTAACTGCCAAATACCGGTCCTCATTTGGCGTTGTAACTCGGGGGTGACCTGTGCTGTAACATCTACTCACATTACCATCATTTTGGAATCGTTGCCAAAGCCTGGAGATGACACTCTGGGCGATTCCAAGTTCCACGGATACTTCCAGTTGGGTACGTCCATATTCCAGTCGTCTGATAATTCTACCTCTTAAAAAATCATCCAAATGCTTCCTTTGTGCCATAACTATGCGGTTATTGCACTGAAAGGCTTTTAAAGCGCTTGTAAACAATTTTACTTCTTTGCCACCATACCTTATATACCCCTCTCTTACACTCTCGTCATTGTGACGTACTATCCGCGCCCTCTGGTGGTTTCCTGTAATTTGCATATTCTTTAAGATGTATGTGATAATTCTACAGGTGAAATTTTTATTTTAGAGTTCAATTTCTGTGTGATTCTGAATTATCCTTAATTTATGGACATGAGTGTACTT
>BMAO01003606.1:0-43977 GCA_019973975.1 Trichonephila clavata | reverse complement strand
AAATTATTTTATGATAGATCTATTTTTAATGCGTATTTACATTCTTATAAAAACTTTGCTTCGCTTATGCATCTGATTTTCCCCTTATGATGTGTAGGAAATTTTTTTATCTTTAATCATTTCAACTGGTTTACAGATAAATCAATTGAGGAAGAAAATATTGCTGTTCTCAGTAAACTATAGATCTATGTCACGCGGTAGTCTTTCAGACCACCCTCTCTAAGCCCCGATACTGTTGAACCACTTTGACCAGATGCCTCCAATAAATGTCAAAAGTAAATCATTCCCTTTTCCGAGAAGAAGGCAATCAGACTTTCTGTCTCCGCCTTTCATCTTTGGAATCTCGCACCCCTAAATCAGGCTGGCAGCACATAATTGCTTATTTCACAGCCAAATCTTGAAAAGCGGTTTACTTCAAGGTTTAGGTGATTTAAACATCCCTAATAGAATTATTAGCCATTTTAACTCATTTGGAATTATCCAATTAATATTATACGCATGTTGTTGCAATGAACATAAAATCATTTCGCTAAAACAATGTCCCCCCCCCCCTTCTTTTTAAACCTAGAAACGATTTATAAAGGTCTATATTTTGTTTTTATAAATGTTAAGCTTAGGGTGCATAGTGATCAGTAAGGAAGTTTTTAATTGTTTTTTTAGCCCAAACCTTATCAGGTATATATATGCTGACAATGTTTTAAATTGATCGATTGGGTCATGGAGCAACACAGGTTTCTAATTTTACTAATTTCATGGTATTCAATTGTTATTTTATGCATTTTTTATACTAAGCAAATTTTTTCAACATTTCTTTATTTTATTGCTGATCAATAAACTGAATCCAATAGTTAAATATTAAAAAAAAAACCCCGAATTTCGGAGATATTTATCGGATAAATTTTAATAAATAAGGTGTTGTTTGAATTCTTTTTTATAATCATCAGACAAATCTTTGAAAAACATGCCCTGCCTTTCCAAAATTTTTATTAAATCCCGTCAGAATTTATTAAAAAATGTACAGCTTTTTCTAATATGAGATTGTTGTGATCGTTCCTGAGTTTCTCTCAATTTACTATCAAGCAAATATTTTCTTGTTACACACATCCGAGCCTGTTTTGTATTTCGTTTTACATGTTTCATTACTGAAATTAATAAATGCATTTCTTTCATTCATCTCACAATAATTGAAATATATCATTAGAATATTAAAGTATATTATTGCGAATCTTTTATTTTTCAGCAATATCTTCTTTACTTTCAAATAAAACCCTCCCAAGACTAATAGTTCTACGGAATTTCATCCTTTTAGTAAAATAAATTATAGTATAATAATATAAAATTATTTTAATGCATTTTTTTTAAAAATCAGAACGATGTGATTGTCAAAAAGATCACCAAAGAAAAATAGAAGTCTTTATGCAAGTTTGAATAAGAGTAATAGTAGCAATTGAGACAGAGACATTAACAAACTTTTTTACGAGGTCCAATAAAAAGCTATCTTTCTATTTTAATGCGACTGATTTAATCTATCGATGTAAGATCGCTATTTGTTATGTGAAGCCTCAATTCATCAATTAGCTGCAGGTTTTATATATTTCTGAAAATCTTCAAAAGTTAGCACATCCGGAAAATTATTTTTTAAATAGTAATACAAAAGTATAAATCGCGAAAATATTGAAGTATTAATAGTATTTAAAAAAATTAATATTTGTTAAGCTGAGTATCAAGCATTATAAAAATAACTAGCAAAACCAAGAACTAAGTTATATTTTTGTCTGAAAACCCTCTTAGGATTCTAGTATAATTTATGTGGTTGAAGGAAACGATTTTGATGAACTTAGCTACAACAGAATCATTTATAATGGAAAGTAGCAAAGAAATAATTGACTTGCATAATATTTCTAGGATTTCAAAACTGAATGAATACTTTATACCTTTTTTTAAAAAAAGAAATACAGTTTCCCAATTTTCTTTACAAAACATGTACTGTTAAACGTTTTTTTTTCTTAAATGTATTTATGTTGCATGTAAATGTTAAAATTTTAATATAAATAACTATGTAGCTAATGATTGTTTACTTGTAAAAATTATGAAAAATCAACTATACAAGGTTTTTTTATTTAAGAAAAATTTATTACTTGTACCGCTTTGACATAAGACTGAATGCACCACCTTTTAAGCTACTTTACTGCACAAACCATTGTATTTTTCAAATGGTTTTGAATTATACCTACTGTATTAAAAAGTGTTGTGTAACTAATATTGTTGACAGTCTTAAAAAAAGTGGACAATTGATTGCTTTTAAAACTAAATAAAATATTAACTTATATTGCATTTCCCATCATATAAATATTACTTACTAATTAATTACACTACACAATCTTTAATGCTTTAGAAAGTCTTTCTCAACTGTGATGCAATTATAATGTATATGTCACCACAGCTGAAAATCCCATCTAGCACTCTTTAAGATCAAAAAGTCATTCAAGACTCTCAGTGATGTAAGAATATTTACTTCATTCATCTCTGGTTGATACACAGAACACATATAAAGGAACCTGAAAAACTTTAACTATTTAAAGTATTTATAAAACAAATAGTATATCAAAAACTGGTCCATTACTGGACAAAAAATAAAAATAAACCCTTATTAGTACATCTATACCATAAAAAGGCAATCACATTATATCATTACTTTCACTACCAATTTCCTCATCGCCCATGAAATATAACATATGGATGAAATACCTGTTTCTAAATAGGCAAGGCAAATTTTCAAGGTCTATTCCTGTATAACAAATAGCACAAATATTATCGAAATGATGAATCAGTTATTATAAAGAATTGTTTACACATAAGTTAAAACATATTACTTACTTTAGTATATACTTTTGCTTGTATTGATAGCAAGCATTAACATCACCTGATTCTATATATTTTATATTTAAACACTTACCTGCAAAAAGTATACATGTATTTTCTAAATTTATATGTTCCAAAAGTATAAATCAATTTTTTTTGCCTAAAATTTTATTAAGAATGAATGATATAAAAAATTACCATATTCCCATCACTTTCCAAAATTTGTGTGGTAACATTCAACTGCAATGGAATCTCTATCCTGCATGATTTTTAAATTATATGCTTCTAATATACTGTCATAAAGCCATTTGTGACAAAAATTTGGTTATTTTTGATAATTACTTACCTCCTCATCTGTTCCAAAATATACAACTTTACCCCATAAAAACATAGCTAAATGTCTTGGAAAACATAAAACAACACTACAAGCATATATCAGGTGTTAAAGATACAGTTAAGTTTTTTTGCAAATAGTTTTTGAATTGAGTAATGCTGACTAGACTGAGCTTGAATGTTTTCTTTCTTGACAACTAAAAAAAGAACATCCCAGAGTTTTTCTTTTTATTTTTAAATCCCTAATAGTTGGCTTAAATATTTACTGCTAGTTTAAATGCTGATTGGGAGGTAGGTACATGAGGATCAGGTAAATAATTCTTTAGTAATTACTTTTTACCTTTCTTTTACTGAATTGCATGTTGAGACAATTGTTCCTGAACTATTTTACCTTGCAAAAAACAATTCAATACTACAAATAGAAGTTCAGTTTCCTGGTTTTTCTTATGTCATTACATATTTCTTTGACGGAAGACCCCACGCCACACTTTCTATCTGAGATATGGAAAGAAGTATATTCAACATTTTAAACAACATGGAATCTCTCAAACAATTTAAGAATGAACTTTAATATGTTTACATGGTGCATGATTATCTGAGCATTCACATGTATACCAAGCTGAACATGATAATTTTACACACCTGTAATGGCATTGATCACACACACAACCTCTTTCTGAAATGCTTCCATAATCTTTTTAACTACATAAAATACATCTCCATTAGTCTGCAATTTTACAAACCAAGAATTTGTTGCCTGGTCATAAATATCTTTCAGGAATTTTTAATTCATTTTGAAATGGAAATAGGTTGTGAGGATATAAACTGGGGAGAGTATCATTTAAAATTCTATAATGTGCTAAATATGTGTCATGCTGTATTTTCCACAAACTATCTGCTTGAGAGTTAAATTTTCATTTTAAAATAATTGGACATTCATGTACTGTGAAAAGATTAACAATATATATTTTTATCAGTATTGGCATGCAGAAGTAGATGACATGACTTATACTATTAGTAGGCTGAATTACAATAATTATCATCAAAATATTTATTGAAAGCAGGCTTTTTATCAGTCGATGCAATTTTAAAATTTTCCATTATTTGTTTACATCTTATTGAACTTATTCCTTCCAAAAGAGCTACTAGAGAAATTTCCCTTCGCATTTCAAAATTGGAAAACAAGATCATTTAACCATTTCTTCCAAGTGCATTGAAGGTGGCAATTGCAAAGCCAAACACTATTCCAAAATATGTTTTAAAAGCATGTGAAACTGTTTGGTCATCATTGGCCGTAATGCAATTGGAACATTTGCTCAATACATTTGCGCCAAATTGGATGGGTGGGCGATACTAAAGCTGTTCCATGCAATTAATTTTTAACTGGGCACCCTTTCTCCCTGAATGTTGAAACACAATACATATTTCCTGTATTTAATTTATTAGTAATAACATGAGCAACAGAGTAAAGCATTCCTTATTAGTCAAGTACAATTAAACTTCTATTAACCGAATACATATTCTAATACTGAAGATTTTTCAATACCCATTTCAAGATTAGCTTTAATGAACTCTATACAAGTTTTATAAACCAGTTGAAATGCTTGATTATGCTTTGAAAAATATATTATACTGATCCCTTAATAGTCTTTATAAAGAGTGATTCTACCAAGATATTCCATTAATAATTGGAATACAGAATCTTTGATATTTCTATACAACTAGTTTTTCTTTTATATGTCTAGAAAGCCTCACATGTTAGCAAATGTGTTAAATATCTAAATCTACAATTTCACTCATGATATGGAAAAGGTTAAGGGAAAGTTAAATCTAAACATATTGTGTAGATCTTTACATGTGATTCGTATAAAAATTTTTGCAATAGATAATACATTCCAATAATGATTTTTTCTTACTTTAATTAAATAAATGTATTTTCTTATTAAGAATAGCCTTATTACCTTTGGTTGGATCCTAGCAGGGCACCCTTCTTTTACAAGAACACCTCCAGAAAATTTGTATTTTCTATTATTATTCTCACAATCATTTAAAAATTTAGCCAAACAATTTACCTCATATATTTACGCTAATTTTTCATAACAATCAATAGAACTTTCGATTTAACGACAAGAAAAAGTTTTACACTCACGAGATCCGCCAAGTGGGCAATCACCCAGCAGGAACTAAAAAAATAATGAATCTACTACAATAGTAAATACCTGGAAATTTTAAAACGTATTATTAAAACATTATAAATAATCAAAGCATAAAATTTTTACATTCACGTGATTGGAGAATCGAGCTTTTACACGGCAGAAGCTAGAAAGTCGATGAACGGAAAATGTTAATTACATCAAATCAAAGCACAAAATAAAATAAAAATACAATATAAAAGAGTAAAATAATAATAATTCAAAATTATGAATTAAAGTTTTTAGTTGTTCAGATAAGTTAGAAATTCCATAAATCAGCAAATATGTTAAAATGATGGAAAACTTAACAGGAAATTGATACAATATAAAAACTGCAAAAAAATGTAACAATCAAACATTATAATTCAAAGTTATAAAATACCTAATCAATAAATCTCCCCGCTAGAATTTTATATACGAACCTTTCTGCACGAGCACTATAAGCAATAATGATTTTAGTAGGTTCAATTAAGCCAACGATGAACTTGGCGATTTTCAAAAAGAGGCCAAAAATATCAAAGTAACCCATCCCTGTTTGTAGATTATAGGAATAGGTGCTGCCAACGAAATTGCGCATTACACGTCCGGCCTTGTTTGTTCCTTTTATCTGTCACTATCTCTTACTTCTGGCTACGTCACAGAGTTAACGCAACACGAAGTAATTTAGAACTAGAAATAAGTGGTGGAATTCAGTTCTTCCGCAAGATATAATATAGTCCAAAATATAATTACATTTTTTAAAGAGAATAAATGCATAAAAAGAAATGAATTTTTAATGTCAGTTTTGAGCTTATTTTGCATAATAAATTTTTAAAGATTCTTAGGATAATATTTTTAGTGTTTGAAGAAATTAAAATAGAAATTTTTTATGCATATTAAACGCCATAAAAACACAGTTCCTTATTTTTATATATATATAATTCCTTTTAAAAGTAAAAATTCCAATTTTCTTTTGGGACACATGATATTTTTTGAAATTAAGTAATTTTTGTTACTTTAATGTAAAATTAAAAATTATAGAAATTTGAGAAAATAGTATTGAAAAAGTTTAATTTTTTAAAGTTTTTTTCTCTTATCTTCTTTATTTATTACATGCTGTATATTTTATATATTCTTTATTTATATTATTTTTTATACAATATTTTTACAATGAAACTATTTTTGATTACTTCATATAATAACTTTTAAGATAAAAATCAATATTTGATTTATACAAATCTGCAAATAAAATACTAAAAAAAATAATAAGATTTTTTTACTAAAAATTTTATTTTAGTGAAAAAAAATTTATACTTTTCTTCATTTTTTTAAATTTTGGAACTTTTTCTGGGAAAGATTAATACAATTTTTTACCTTCTTTTAGTTGGTTTTCCTTCAATAGCTCACTTGAATTGAATTACACACGGATTGTCAATTGTTATAAGCAGGTTTTGGTTATTTTGAAGATATGTTTTATAAAAAAAGAAAAAGGAAGAATATTTTTATCGCTCAATTTTTCCTAGTCCCCCCCCCTCCCTTAATATCAAAATATGTCAAATTTTTAGTAGATTCACTTGATCATCTTATTTACTATTGCAGTTCTAAAACTAACTACTTTCTTGAATAATTTTATTTATATTTTTCAGACTTGTTTCAAATTTAAAATATGTTAATCAATATTTAGTTATTGGAAATGTTAACTCTGTAAATTGTTTTGATGGGAAGACGATGACGAAAGATGGTATATCATTCTTCTAATGCCACTCAACACCACATTCACTATTGGGAGAAAAGAATCAAATTCAAATGTTTTATCCTTTGCATTCCGTTTTTCAAAATTCATTTATGCAAGTACAAACGTAATTTTAATGCTATTCTTAAAAATGCAACTATCTGTCCGATTGAAATTTGGGGAATATTTCTAAAAATTTCTATAGCTTTCTTTCTTTTTTTTAAAAAAAAACTACCGCCAGAAATACGCATTAGTGTGCTATATATTTTCTAAAATTTATTTTTAAAATTAATACATTCAAACTTTTTAATTATTTAAATATATTTTAAATGGTTTATTTCAATTTTTTTGAATGTATTGCCTGTAGCGAAAGATGCATTAAAATTTGCAATAATTTTAGGCAATTGTCAAATTAATTAAAAATGTCAAATTTATTTCATTCTTAAATTTTTTTATGTAAGAATAATTGGAGCTTCACAAAGAGAAAAAATTCGCTATCAGTGAGTGAGTGAATATTAACGTCACTCTGTTCAGCTACACGAGGGCTTTTGGTGACGGACCTCGTCATTTTGAACCACGGTCAAGTGACGAAGACGGCACCTGAGCTGGCACCCCCTCTCCTAACTACCACACCAACGGGAGGACGTTTGAACTCTCGACAGATTTAACGTGCATTGCTCCCCTACACGGCGGGTCTTTCGTGGTACTAGGCTCGAACTCATGGCAGGTATGCCATGAGATCGAGCCATGTTCCGATACCTTGACCACTTGGCTACCGCGGCCAAACTCGCTATCAGAGACTGCTGGAAAAAAAAGCTGGAAAATTTTTACTATCACTTTGCAACACTAATTAACAAGAAAATGAAAAACAAATATTATTGAAAAAAAATATCAACAAAATATGTTTATTAAGATGGACATCTTAATTTTATGATTTCGGACAAAGCTTTTATTTCAGTCTAGATAGTAAAGAATATTTTAATTGAATTTCAATAAAACTCATCAATAGTTTGTTTTTCTATACAGATCAAACACAAATCCATCTTTAATGTTAAATAGATTTACAGTATATTTATAATAATTTTTTGTGAATTTAAATCCAACATACTGGGATTCTCCATTGACTTCAGATACAAGAGACTGAATTCATTACCCTTGATTCTCAGGCTTTGACTGAAATATAAAATGTTTTTTTTTTTAAAAAAAGTATTGTTTTCTTTTTTTAACTCCATATAAATATTCAGAAAGAATTATAATTACTAAACTTTTCATCAGAAATTTTTTAAAAATTTTAACGCAAAAGGAGTCAAATAAATTTCTTTTGTAATTTTAGAATTGGAAATGTGCCACTTGTATCGCTGGCTGATATATAGTTTACAACTTTCTATTTTTGACGTTTTTCTTATAATTGGCACTTCGATTTTACTCCTTACTGTCGGGGCTTTTCCATGTTTTTTCCCCTCCCTTGCATTTTTCATGAGAATTTCATTTTCTTATGCAACACTATAAGTGCTACATTATCTAAGATGAGAATTTGACTTTTGTCGATGCTAAGTAAAATGGGAAACCGAGGGGGGGGGGGAGGTTAAACATTTAACTGACTCTTTTAACATTTCTTCCCATTTGAGAGGGCAGAAGGACAACCAAGACTTATGGTCGCTGCCTGCAAACTTTTACGGTGTTTCCGGAAGTGTGGATTCCTGCATAGGGTAGTATTGTCCATCATATTGTTGAAACACTGGAAACTTGCCGGCTATACTAGTTATACAAAAAGACCCCTCCTCTTTCTAACTCAGGAGATAACGATGCACCAGCTCAGGTAACAGAAATTGTCGATCCGTCAGCGACACATGAGAAGGTCCCGTTTGCCGGCCCCTCGCAAAGATGCCAGCATAAATGCCGGCCTTCTAAAAGACCTGCTTGTCCTCATAGAAGATACGCAATGTATCGACAAGCGAGTCTTCTTCAGGGCGTTTAAGGACTCCTTACCTGCACTCCGCGAGGCATCTGCGGACGTCGACAAGACATATGTAATTTTCGAAGCCTATTGCAGGCTTCGTTCCTCCCCGGCCTAACTTTCCCAGCCCACGTGCAACATTCTCTAAAAATTGGTTTCTGGAACGCATGTTCATTGCGTAATAAAATCCAGGAAACTCATGATTTTGTCCACGAGCAAAACCTTGATTTGTTCTTGGTCCAGGAAACCTGGCTCGAGCCAGGCATCAACCCCCTGATCGCTAACTATCGCCTTTTCAAAGACGATAGAGTCAGCATTTTTCATCTCAGACCACAAGCGGCACCGCTATTTATTGTAAAAACGAGATCGTTCACCACAGTGTCCCCCTTCCCGCTATGCAAGGAATGGATGCCACTGCGGTGCAAATTAAAATTAATAATTTCCCACCCATTAATATTATCTCGGCGTACATCAGAACGATCGCACGCCTAAATTTCCCTTCGGAGGATTTTAAAAAAGTTTTTAATTCTGGAAATAATTTAATTATTGCTGGTGACTTTAACGCAGCTCACACGAGCTGGCACAATCCCAGGTCGACTAGATACGGGCAACAGCTGCGTAATTTAACTAGCAGTCTTAGGGGAGCGAAAATTGTCGCCCCCCAAACCTTCACGCACGCTCCCAGACCGGGACGTCGCGGCTCTATCATCGACCTGGCTGTGTTTAAACACATCCCCTTTAATTTCAGTATCAGAGTTGTTAACGATCTCAGCTCTGATCACTACCCCGTTATCCTTGAATACAATTTAAATACCTCCATAATCAAGTATTCAAGTAATTTCAAGTATGTTTTAAGTAATAAACCCCTCCCCTCTATCTACCTCACCAGCAAAGATAATGTAGAATTGGCCATCGGCCAACTCAATCAAAAATTTTCCGAATCTTTCGCTGAGGCTTCAAAACCTAAATTTAATACTCCTCCGAAGTTTCTCTCCCCAGAAATTAAAACCAAAATTCGTCAGCGAAACCGGCTGCGGAAAATTTGGCAGAGAAATAGATGTCCCGATTCATTCTCAGAATTCCGTAGCCTCAGTCGTGAGATAGCAAAGGACATTCAACACTTTTCCCGCTCTCAGTGGGAAAAACACATTGAGGAACTCTCGCCTCTTGACAACACTCTTTGGAGGAAATCCTCCCTCTTACGTAAGCCTTTTCAAGCCATTCCCCCCCTTGTGGGGGCACTAGGCAGTACAGCTATCACTCCTATTGAAAAGGCGGAAGTGTTAGCAGATAGCTTGCAGACCCAGTTCGAACCAAACCACGACGTTGGAGATGAAGACCTCATCCAACGTTCACACACAGAGGTAGAGAACTTCCTCTCTACCCAACACTCCCAAGAAATCGACCACACCACGCCCACGGAGATATTAATTTTCATAAACAAGTTGAAGTTGAAAAAATCCCCGGGCTTTCATCAAATTTCAAATCGTATGCTCAAAAATCTACCTTTCAAGTTCTTAATTTTCCTCACCTTCTTATGCAATTGTCTCTTAAAGCTAAATTACTTCCCCAATACCTGGAAAACAGCCGTGGTCATCCCTATCCTGAAGGCAGACAAAAATGCTGACCTTCCTCAAAATTACCGTCCGTAGTCTGAGCAAAGTATACGAATTTATACTTCTCCGACGCCTGAATCAACACTGCGTTGCTGCAAATCTACTGATACCCCAACAGTGCGGTTTTCGACCCGAATGCTCGACAGTTCATCAACTGCTCAGGGTAACGGAGTTGATTCACAGTGGCTACGGCAAGTACGAAGTCACGGGTATACTTTTTCTGGACGTAGCCAAAGCCTTTGATAAAATTTGGCACGATGGCTTATTAATCAAGCTCATACGACTTGATTTTCCGACTCCCCTGATCAAGGTCATAAATAACTATCTTTCCGCGCGCTCATTCAGAGTGAGAGTTGATAAAATTCTCTCCTCCCCTCGACCAATCAGAAGCGGCATCCCGCAAGGGTCTCTGATCTCACCGCTCCTCTTCAACTTGTATGTAAATGATATCCCGCAAGCTAACTTCGTCCATTTAGCAATGTATGCGGACGACACTGCCATTATTTCACAAGATAAGAGATTTTCCGTGGTAATCTCTAATCTTCAACAATACGTCACTTTGCTAGAGCTCTGGCTCACGGACTGGAAAATTAAAGTTAACGCCTCCAAAAGTGCCTGCCTCATGTTCACGAGAAGAAATCAATTACCAGTGGGCCTAACCCCAGTCACCATTTTTGGCCAACCCGTCCCCTGGGTAAATGTTTACAAATACCTAGGGTTATTTTTAGACGCAAAATTAACTTTCGCCCATCATATCGAACAGGCTCGCCAAAAAGCGAACACCGTTCATTCTATGCTCAAAAGGCTTGTCTCTAATAAGAGCAAACTAGCGATCAGGCACAAGGTTTTGCTCTTTAACTCTATCATTCGCCCGGTCATGCTCTACGGCTCTCCCATCTGGGCAGCCGCGGGCATGTGCTACATTAGAAAGTTACACAGGCTCACCAACTCAATTTTGAGACAAATAGTCAGTGCTCCCTGGTTCATCAGAAATGAAGTCATTTACCGCGATTTAAATGTTAAACCTACCCTTCCATATATCCAACTCATCTCCAAAAAATTTTTAATAAAATTCCTCAAGTTCCCAATGAACTTATCCAAAACCAGCCAGCCTACGACCCGGCTGTTTCCTCTTCACTTAAAAGGCCAAGGGCCGTTCTTGATCAGCAATTTGTAAATTTCCCCTACGCCAAAAGGCGTAGGGTTTAAAACTTACTTTAAATAGATTTGTATTTTCATTTAAATTTGTTTTTAAAATTCATTTTTTAAGTTTCTGTAGAATGAACTAGCGCGGCCCGGAATCGAGAGGGTGGCCCTCAAATTCCATCTTTGCGCTCAGTTCACTCTCTACTTTTTATCCCGGCCACCAGATGGTAGCACGGGACCTCTCTTTTTTAGCTTTTGATTTTTACCTTTTCCCAGTCAAATCGAATATGTCATCGGCTCCCTCTGGGAAACCCGGTACTCTTTACGACTGGATTTTATTTTATTAACCGTCTTTTTTGTAAATGACTTCATTCACTCTCATTTTTTATTTACCGCGAGCTGACCCATTGCCCGTTCGCATCTGACATGACAAGTTTTTTGTTTTTGGCATCTGTGCAAGTTGGTTCCAATTAAGTTTTAAAAATATTTTAATTTTAAAATTTTTAATCTGCTTTATCTTTCCCATTTTAATTTTTCATTTTTCGGGAATTCTCACAGCGTCAGCTGTCCGAATCTCCCCTCGTACCGGCCGCTCGATTGAGTGTGCCTATCCATCACGCCCAACAGCGAACGCTGATTGGGTGCATTGTACCTGGGTGGGCGGACTTCATCCGCCCACTTTTTCTCCTAGCAGGCATTACGCCATTGCCCATATATTTTTTCCCCTTAATTCTCTTTATTTTTATCTCTTTTTAATTTTAAGTAACTCAATTTTTTATGTAAATATCCCTAAATATTCTGATGAGGAGGTACATTCCCTAAAGGGGATAGGAACTCCGTAATTTCCACACCACTTGCCACCACTTGACACATGAGAAGGAGGGTAGGAACAACAGTTTTAACTGGAGTGTTTCATTGTCGCTTTTCTCTCATGGGGGGTAAGGGGGTTCAAGGCCGAAGTGCGTTCCCCGGAGGGGAGTAGAAGGCAGTCAGATTTCTTCGACTGTAAAATGATTCGCTTTATGAGTGCTGCATATTTTTTCTTTCAGAGGCCTTAGATGAGAAATAAATCGATTTTAATGCTATCGCTCTATGTGTCACTGTAAGATTTAACGATATTTCAATAACTAAACCTACTTCCAAAATTGAAATTAACATATTTCGAATATCGATGTAAAATGTGAAATAGAATTGGCGTATATACAACGGAAGATATTAAAATGTGTTCCTCAATCCACAGTTTTCTAAAAGAAGATAATAAACATTATATCCGTATCAGAAACTTGGAATATATTTTAAAATTTATTTTATTATTGTTAAAGACAAGATATATTGTATCAACAGAAATTTTACAAAGTGAAAATGTTCAAAAAATAATGTTTACCGAATCATTTTTCTCCTTTCAAACAAAAATGGATGTTTTAATCAACGTCGGATTAAGATTTGTTCCTTGGTCATATACAATATTTAAAAACTGTTAGCATTAGATTTAGATTTGTTGGTAAATCATAGCGTTTAAAAAAATGATGAATAGCATTTTGTTAGTTTCAGAACTTTAAACGTGAATAAGTAATAAACTATATCAAAACACACACACATATCACATTCGATTCTGTCATATAATATCAAGGAACTAAAATAGCGTTAAGTCTTATGGATACTGTACAAAAATTAGTAAAACTGATAAAAGAGACTATAATTAACTCTGAAACAATCATGTATTTCTCTTAATTTGTAAGAAATTAAAATTTGCTGAAATTTTAATGGCAATTTATGGCAGTTGAATTCCTCTCTCTTTGTTTTTGTTTCATGTAATAATTTATACTTGCTGAATTTCACATGATGAACCTTTGATCAAATCAAGATTTGAGCCTCGGCGCACCTAATAATCAGAATATAATATCGACTAAAAAATAAAAGCTATATAAAATATTTTAATATAAAATAGAAAATCTGCTAATTAAGTAGAATTATTCCTCATAATACAGATTTTTATATCTACGATTATATAACAGAAACCTATCATGAAATGCAGTTTTTTTAATCTAAAAGAAAGTTGAAAAATGAAAATGACTAATTTTCATTAGATAATTAAGTATTACAAAAAGGAATTAATTTCTATTGAATAAATGGCTTGATATGAAAATACGAAATTATATTAGATTTTAATTGCATGACTTTTTACAAAAAAATTTATTTCGCATTTTTTTTTTCACTAATAAATTAGAAATTTGCAATGCTTTTTATTTTAATTTTTATGTTTGCACTAGAATTGATATTTGGGTTATGGAAGTCTAGTGATGTGATCACAAACAGCGGGCTTCCAATCGTGCCAGTTTTGATTTCATCGAAGATAGTTCATATCAAATATGTGAAGTATACTCATATATATATACGAGCTCTGGTATCATCCTTGTTACTAAACTACAGGTCAGAATTACGAGATCTATCGCTTATATAAATAAAAATTCACATTTGAAAGTGATTTTGAGCCAGTCACACTGTATTTTTTTTAGTTTCTTGAGGTAATATCATCTTTAGAAAATAGATAATGCATGCAAAAACGATAATTCAAGGAATAAAGTTTTGAAAATCGCTTCTATTGAATTATTGCTATGGTAAACTAAGGCTTCTATTTGTACATTTCTGTTTTATAAATTAATACAGAGCATATTATACAGAAGTTATCAATATAATCGTAGCCCAGTGGCCGAGTGGTAGTGCATCACGTTTCAGCGACACAGGTCCGAGGCTCAAACCCTGGGCTGACAAGGTCGACCCGACTTTCATCCCTTCAGTGGGTCAATAAATGAGTACCAAGCTTGCACGGGAACTTAACACTGGGGGTTTTGCGTCAGACTAACCACCTGAACGAAACATCTACCCATGCACCTCTGTGCCCAAGACCAGAAAAACTAATACGGGCACCATAGGCCTTGGCTCTCATGGGCTATTGCGCCTTTGATTTGAGTTATCAATACAAGCCTTTATTATGCAAACTATTACAAGCAAATTCAGGTGTTTTATATTATGCAATCAATCATATTGAAAAAATTTTAATGAACAAAATTCCGAGATCATAAAGAACATGAATATTTTTTTATAATGTATCTTGAAAATAATAAATCCTCTTTTTCATTTTTTGTCATTCTATTTATTAATAATCATAACATTCGCCGCGGTCTATTGATGTGAGCTCTAAATTATTTCGCAGCATCTTTTGCAATACAACGCGAAAGTCTAATTCAATAAATTAATTCCACTTATTTAATACCTAAATCCTACAAAGAGGTATTTCTTAATTATTTAAACAATTTCAAAAGGTACTTAAAAGTTTTAACGTGACTCTGTTCTCTTTTTCTAGCTCTCTTTCTCTCTAAGCCCATTACATGTATTTTTTTCACTCCTGAAGATGAGTTTAAAACGAACTAGGTTAAAAAAATTTGTGATATTTAGATACATTTTTCGGCAAAGAGTGAAAGTAATAACTAGAGGGAAAACGAACAAATGAGAAAGAGAACGTCTCTACCAGCACCTATATCACATTAAATAGTAAATATGATTCTTTCAAATATTATGTTGTTGAAAAATTCCTTCTTTTATCATTGCATATTGTTTATTTTTTAAAAATTTTATTGACAAAAGAAAGATATTTATTTCACTATTCTGGATATTATTACTCTTCAGTCCTTAAATAGTCGTCCCGTTTTCTGTGAAACTAAACTTTCCTGAATTTATAGGTGTCATTTTTATATAAAACATTAATTATATCGTTAAAGAATGGAAGTATCTAAAATTTTCCTTGTACGAAAATATTTAGTTACAATAAATGCAAGGTTGAATTATATATAATTAATACTTATTTAATATGGCACGTTACGAGGGAGCGATAAGGTCTCACTCTCTCTACATACGTATATTGTGTATACATCTTGGAGGTAAAATTTGTAATTTGCTTACATCGTTTTAGAATTTAATACTAATAAATTTATTAAGGCTTAATTTAAGGATTGGTTTAATTAAGTAAACATTCTGATACTGAAAACATTCCATTTATTATTTGATTTATAATTGCTATATTAAAAAGAATACAAATTTCTAACCATTTGTTAAGTGGAATAATTATGTAAAATAAAATTATTGGTAAGTTTAATAAAATTCATATGAAATTTAAAAAATTTTGATACAATTTGGTATGTTCAAATCAGTCAATTTATTTTCCATCGAAATAAATCGTTTTTTAAATAAAGTTTAGTTTTTTTTAAATTCTTTAAAATCTGTCGTTTCTATTTTCTACTTTCTTTTATCAGTTCGTGACAGATTTCCACAGTACAGACCTACTTATAAGAATTTATATTCTAAAAGAAAATTCTAAGTAGTATTTAGTTTTCGCATCTATTTTTACTTCGTATTAGGTATTTCTACAATTTTTATCTTTTTTAATGGATCGCAGTCTAGAAGATTAATCATGGGTTCGAATCCTGGTTTTACCAAGAATCCACTTTTTGAAATTCTGCAAGCGCGACTTAATATAAGAAACGGGATCTCAAATTTTTCGAATGATGTATGGTAGTGAATAGAATTCAAATTAAACGTTCTAGCTGAGGTGTGACTGCATATAAATTTGAAGTCTGCTGCCAAAAAAACCCATGTTATTAAATGTCAATGTTAAATTAATTTTAAAATGACTGTAAATTTCATTTTTGTTGTTTTTTAATTAATAAAACAGAAACTGTTATTATTTAAATTTTCATTTTAAGGTTTAAGAAATGTTGAATAATTTTTAGCGATGCATTGAATATGGGACAATTTTCTGCCAAAAGTCATTGAATATGTATCTATAGCTTATCAATAAAACATGCATATTTTTTACCTTTAGTGCACAACGCTCTAATTAAATTCGATTACTAAAAATCCTGAACACATTAGTTATTTTAGGTGTTTTTAACATCAGAGCATATTTCAAAATTAAAAATGAATAATACGATATAAAAATAATGTAGACATTTTATATTCCTTATTTTTTTTCAATTCCTAATATTAGCTCACTTTCTCTATATATTATCTTGTTCAAATTTTCAATCCTTAATAAAGTACTTTCTATTCATCCTATTAAGTTCAAATAATTTTTTTAAAACTTGTAGAGGATGAAACTTGATGTTAATACAGTTTTTTTTAAATATTAATTCATTAACTATACCAGTTAATTAGTTAAATTAAAATAATTACCGGTTTTAGACGCTAACTTAGATTCGTCTCCATTATTGTAACAATGTAACTGTTAATACAATGACAAAAGTTTGCGTCGAAAACCGGTTTTTAAGCCAAACTAGCTATTGTTACAACAATGCAGACAAATCATGCTCTTTCTTCAATTCCTACTATTAGTTCACTCTCTCCCTCTCTCTCTCTCTCTCTCTCTATATATATATATATATATATAATACTTTTTTTTCACACATTCAATGTAGGAATTGACTTAAAAAGATTTTTTTGTATTACTTGTTAATGCTTTAATTTTAAAACACCATTCATTTTTTGAAAAAAATACAAGTATACAAGTATACAAAAATACAAGTACTTGTATGTACATGATCATATAAGTAGTTTTTATGAGTTTATTTATCGGCTAAATTTTTTAAAATTAGATGTGTTAATCAACACTTGAATTTTATTTCAGATTAACGTTTTCAAGAGTTGGCTTTCTTTAACCCTAAAAAAATTTCTTATTTTTTCATAAGAATGGGAATATTAATTATTTGAATGGGTGCATTTGAATTTTTTTCCCCCGCTGATAGTAAAATTTAAAATGTTGTGACTTTTTTTCTAAGTAAGTTATATATATATATATATAATATATATATATATATATAAAGGAATACAAACTTCATAAACTTTTTCGAATTGGTGTGACAATTATAGGATTTCGTTTCAGTTGTAATAAATATAGAGATAAATGTATATTCAATCGTCAGGTTCAGGGACTTATTTTATAACAAGTGAAACGAATTCAACGGGTGAGTAATTGCTAGTATTTTTATATGATTAATCACTGAACGAAAATCATTATATTTCTTATTACAATTTAAATATAACTGCGGTTTTTTTATAATGAAATTATTAGTCAAAAAAATGAAATCTAAACTTATGATCCTCAGTTTAAGACAAGAATCACAGCAAAAATAAAGAGAAAATAAATTCGTAGAATAATTTGAAGGGTAGTTTTTAGTATTTGAACCACTCCCCTATTCGTGACAAAAGAGGGGTCTATATGAACGTATTGTGACTCCTATCGAATGTGAAAGACCAGGAGAATCGTTATCCTTAGTTCTGAACAAAAAGAAACGGGGAATGAGCCTGGAGCATCACTGCAGGTAGGGAACAAATAGAATCCATCTCTAAACCTTATCTTCAAAAAATTAATATTGTTTTGAAATCAATCAAAGTATTAAAAAGCTAGGAATATTAAATGTTTACATTATTTTTTACAAAGTATGATACATTTTAATATTTATTTATATTTTGATGTTAAATAATGCTAAAATAAATAGATTTGCTGAAATGAAATATTAATTATAATTGAATACTTCCCTGTTCTCTGATTTTTAATATTTTTAATTATTTAATATTTCTTAAATTTAATAGTTAAAAGGTAACCATTAGCAATAAAAAGGGTTTATTAAATATAACGATTAAAAAAGAGAGAGACCGCGCGCCTTTCCCCCTTCAAATTATTATAATTTCGCAACATGTGTTTACTTAAATTTATAAACGGCCAGATATAAAGTTAAATTAACTGGTACAACAGTTCAGAATTGCGCGCGCTTGAGATCAATCGATTATCCAAATTAAAATTTATATTTTTGTGAGATTATGACACATTTCCTTGACTCTCTTTTACGGTAATATTATCTTAAATAAATTGGTTATTCATGCGGAAGTCAATAATTCAAAGAAAATTTTGAGAATAACTTTCATAGTGAATATACTACATTAAGCTATAGCTTCGAACCAAATGATACATTTCTGTGTTATGAATTAATGGCCATCATATTGTACAGAAGTCATCATTATAAATACTTGTAATTATTAAGTAAATTACTGCAAACGAATTCATGTTTTACATGCAGTCAAATACATTGAGAAATTTTTAAAGAATAACATCCCAGATCGGGAAGAATAGAAACGTGTTTGTTTTAAACATATTTTTAATGCTGAATTTAAATATTGGTTTAATCAATTTATTCAAGAAAATCTATTCATTTTTAAAAGTTCAGTTTTTTAACTCTTTAAAATCCTTTCCAATAAAGAAAAGTCAACCTGTTGGAGGATACCATGATAACCACTCCCCAGGACCCTCTAGAACAGTGCCTAGATTCCCAAGTTCTAGAACTGAAGGAAGAAAGCCCATACAATGTTATGGATGTGGGACTCCTGGAGTCGTCAAATCAAAGTGCCCTACCTGCACGAGAACAAATGAAATAGAAACAGAAGTGAACTGTATGACGTTATTCAACTTGAACTCAGACTTGTATCCCTCAAGTGTGATTGTTCTCAAAATTTTTGGTAAAAAGATTGCTGTATGGGCTGATACTGGTGCTTCCCATACCATTGCAGGTGAGAAGCTATTTAAATTCCTACAAGAGCACGGTATCACCTTTACGAACAAGGTGATTTCCTTTATGATGGCTGATGGAATTCGGCAGACCATTACAGCTCTGAGAACTGTCGTCGACCTGTATATTGAAGGCAAAGTTATCCCAACAGAATTTCTAGTATTACCTGAAGCAAAAGGGAATAAGACTTTGTTAGGACTGGATTTCCTCAATGCAGCTGGAATCGTTCTTGACGTACAGGGTGGAAAATGGCATTTTTCCGAAAATCCTCGGAAACAGTACAAATTCTTCAAGAAGACTTTAAAAGATTTGAACATCAGGGCGTTCGACCTTCGAGAGGATGAGGCTAAACATCTATCTCGAGAACAGGCAAGAAAACTCAATAAACTTCTGGACAAAAATGAGACATGCTTCCAACCAGGGGGAGAGCCCACACCATTTATCGAGCATCGTATTGACACGGGGGATCACCCCCCAATAGCAACGTCTCCCTACAGGATGAAACCTATTAAGAAAGGGATTTTGAAGGAACAGATCGAAGAACTGCTGAAGCAAAATATAATTGAAGAATGCGAGTCTCCCTACGCCGCACCTGTGGTACTTGTTCCTAAACCAAATGGGAAAGTACGTCTCTGTGTCGACTACAGGAAGTTGAACTCTGTTACGAAAGTGGAAACCTACCCTTTACCACGAATGGATGATCTATTGAATGAAGCAACACCAACATCCTACATGTCAACAATTGATTTGCAATCAGGCTATCATCAAGTAAAGGTTACTGATGTTGACCAGGACAAAACTGCTTTCATTTGTCCTTTTGGAACTTACCGCTATTTACGTATGCCCTTCGGTCTACGGAATGCTCCGGCCACCTTTCAAAGATTAATTGACAAGTTTCGAAGTGGCTTGAAAAATGTTTTCGCACTTTCTTATCTAGATGACATCATTGTCCTTTCAGAAACATTTGACAAACATCTGGAAGATCTCGAAAAAGTTTTTGAAAGACTCTCTATCTTTAAACTTCATGCAAACCGAGATAAATGTCATTTTGCCTGTGACCGTGTGAAATATCTGGTATTCTGGATAACGAAGAATGGAATTGAAGCTGACCAGGAGAAGATCTCTGCTATTCAAAAAATTCCAGCCCCTACCAATGTGAAAGAAATCCAATCTTTACTATAATTCTGCTCTTGGTTTCGTCGATATGTCCCTAATTTTGCTGACATAGCACGCCGCTTAGTAGCCTCACTAAGAAGAAAGTGGAGTGGCACTGGGGTCCTGAGCAACAAGAATCCTTTGAGACGTTGAAGATGCGCTTGATGACTTCTCCTATACTGAAGCAAGCTGACGGATCAAAACCTTTCATCATCCGCACCGACGCAAGTAATTATGCCTTGGGAGCAGTCCTTCTCCAAGGAAGTGGCACCGATGAACATGTCATCGAATATGCAAGTCGTCTGATGATCCTGTGGTAAACCCGACCATGGGTCCCTTACGGAATATGGCAACCCCTTAGAATAGTTTTGAGAATCTGGCCTGGTGGACGCAGAGCGATGTAAACACACGAAACCGATGTGTGGCGAGCACCGCAATAAATTAATATAGTATGAGAAATGTTGCCTCTTTTCACCATAGTGGTGACCCGGTATATTCAAGCAAAACCTTTACCTTGTGAATAGTAGTTCACAAAATCGATGGTGATAAAAAAAAACATCGTCATTCAACTAAATTTAATATAAGGACTCAATTCCTTTGTCTATGGATCCGAGCATCCTTGGTTTCGATTTCGGGTGTGGCTCTCATCTTCAACTGCAAATGTATCACAGATAAGTGGATTTTTTTTCTCTGTTTCATTTTTCTGTGCTTTTAATTTAACTTGAATTGTTTTATCAATTTAATATTTTTTTTTCATATTTAATGCTAAAATTACTTGATTGCATGTAATAATTTCGGATGAAATAAAATTCTTGTGATACAAGTTTTAAAAAAATATATCATGTGTACTATCGATGAAAATGCCAAATTCTAATTAAATATAATATTACTGGTTATTATAGCGTTTTTATTATTGAATGCATGTCTATTTTATTGTTTATTTAGTAATTTTGTTCTAAAACCTTGCACAATGTCGGAAGTAAATGCTGTAAAAATACCAGTATATAATAGATCCGATCCCACCTTGTGGTTTGTTATGTGCGAGAGTACATTCGCTTTAGCAACCCCAAAACCAATAACTGAGTCTTTAACTAAGTACAATTACATTAGTAGCTCATCTCCCTCCCGCCACCGCGTCTTTAGTTCGCGATGTCCTCATGCACCCAGATGCCACTGATCCCTACGCGCAAATAAAAAACGAACTCATAAATCGTTCAGGGGAATCGTCCCAGCAGGAGATTCGGAAACTTCTTTCGGGGGAAGAATTAGGCTCTCGAAAACCTTCCGAACTACTGCGTAACATGAAACGGCGCGCAGAATCTTTGAATGTTGATGATAAACTGATGACGGAGTTATTTCTGCAGCGTTTGCCGTCTTCGGTTCAAACAATTTTAGCTGCTGTTTCTGACCTTACGTTAGACAAAGCCGCCGACATTGCGGACAGAATTTTCGAAGTCTCGCCATCTCCTACTGAAAATTTTTCTGTTTCAAAAGAGCAATCATTAGAATCTAAACTGTTTCGTGAAATTGAAAAATTAAATCAAAGAATTGATCGTCTTTCAATCTCTCGTGGTCGCTCTCCATACCGTCGGAACAAAAATTCCCGTGAAAGAAGCATTTCGAATAAGCGTGATTTTTCGATTTGCTGGTTTCACAGGCGTTTCGGAAAAAAATGTAGAGATGAAAAATGCATTAAACCATGCACATGGCAGGGAAATGAAGCCAGCAAAGAATAATGGCGACTTATTCTTTGCCCAAGGAATCACGTCGCCTGTTCATTCGAGACCGGACAGCAAATATCTCCTTTCTGGTCGACACCGGTTCTGACGTGTCTTTAATTCCTGCTAATGCCTATCAAAAAAGAAATGCTTCACAACAAACCCTTTTTGCCGCGAATTCATCTTCAATTAATGTATATGGGCAGAAAACATTAACCTTAAATTTTAATTTACGAAGAGATTTTATGTGGACTTTTCTGATTGCAGATGTAAGTACACCAATTCTTGGTGCAGATTTCCTCCATTATTTTGAATTGGTACCAGATCTCAGACACAAATGTCTTAGAGATACTAAAACAAAATTACAATCAGTAGGGCATTTAAAACATGCTAATCTCCATTCTGTTCAAATTTCTATTTCTAAAGATACAATTTATCATAAACTTTTGAAAGAATTTCCCTCTATCACAAAATTGCCTAATCCAAATCAACCAGTGAAACATAACACTGTTCACCATATAATAACAAAAGGTCCTCCTGTAGTAGCAAAACCCCGAAGGTTGGCACCAGATCGCCTAAAAATTGCAAAAACAGAATTTCAAAACATGATGCATCTGGGACATTTACGACCTTCGAAAAGTAACTACGCTTCCCCACTTCATATGGTTCCTAAGAAAGGTACTTTAGATTGGAGACCTGTTGGCGATTATAGAGCGTTAAATTCTCAAACATTAAAAGATAAATACCCCATTCCTTGTATTGCTGATTTTACAGCTGAATTACATGGCTCAAAAGTTTTTAGTCGAATTGATCTAGTAAAAGCCTATCATCAAATTCCTATTCACCCAGATGATATACACAAAACGACAATTTGCACTCCGTTTGGTTTATTTGAAAGTACACGAATGCAATTCGGATTGTGTAACGCATCCGCAACGTTTCAACGTTTTATAGATGAAGTCACTCGTGGCTTACCTGGAATTTACGCTTTTGTCGATGACATTTTAATTGCATCTAAAAATCCCCAGGAACATCAACAACATTTAAAAAACCTATTTTCAAAATTAGATGAATATGGTCTATGCATTAATGTATCTAAATGCATATTTGGTGCGTCATCAATAGACTTTTTAGGCTTTAATCTGTCAGAAAATGGAATTAAACCTCTACCTGATAAAGTAAAATGTATTCTAGATTTTCCTAAACCAAACACATTAACACAATTGCGTAGATTTTTGGGCATGTTTAACTTTTATAGATGCTTTATACCAAAAGCCGCATATATACTTGCTCCCATTGTTCAGTTTCTAGAAGGACATACAAATCAAAAGAAATCTCATTCTAGTGTTCGCAAATCATCCGAACCATTAAAATGGAATGAAAACGCAGAACAAGCTTTTCTTGCAGCGAAAAACGCTATGGCAGAAGCTACCCTTTTAAGACATCCTATTCTAGGGGCTCAATTGAGCCTATGGGTGGACGCTTCAAATATTGCTATTGGAGGCACTTTGTCCCAATTATCACAAGGGAAATGGGAACCAATAGCCTTTTTCTCCATGAAACTTAACAAAAGTCAGCAAAAGTGGTCGACTTATGACAGGGAACTATTTTCAATTTATTCGGCTATAAGAAAATTCAAGCATATGTTAGAAGGCAGAAACTTCACAATATACACTGACCAAAAGCCCCTAATTTATGCTTTTAATCAAAACCCAAATAAATGTTCTCCTCGACAACTACGCCACTTAGATTTAATTTCCCAATATTCTACCGACATTCGGCATGTGCAAGGTTCAGAGAACATAGTTGCTGATGCTCTTTCCAGAATCGAAATTGATTCCATTACTAATTCTCCAAATTTAAATTTTAAAGAATTTGCATTAGCACAGAAAAATGATCCAGAAGTTCAAAAAATTCTGCAGAATAATGAATCATCTCTTAAATTAGAGCTAAAACCATGCCAAACCTCAGATTGCTATTTGCTTTGCGATATTTCAACAGGAGTTCCACGTCCTTTCGTCCCTGCATCGTTTCGAAGAACAATATTCAACCATCTTCATAATCTTGCACATCCAGGGATAGTAGCTTCTACAAAACTCATCTGCTCTCGCTACGTGTGGCCTGGCATGAAAAGCCAAATAAAGCAATGGGTCCAGTGTTGTGAATCGTGTCAGAAGTCGAAAATCCAAAAGCACAATAAAACACCTCTAGGAACGTTCTCTCTTCCTGACGCTAGATTCACTCACATTCACATAGATATTGTAGGTCCCTTGCCACCATCTGAAGGTCATCGTTATCTTCTTACGATAATCGACCGCTTCTCCAGATGGCCAGAAGCAATCCCCATTCCAGACATGCAAGCAAAAACCATTTGCCGTGCAATTTTTGACACTTGGATCTCTCGTTTTGGTTGCCCATCTATAATCACCTCTGATCAAGGAACCCAGATGCGTTCATCAATGTATGCTGAATTTACTCGCATGCTGGGAACACAAAAGATCAAAACTACAACATATCATCCAATTTCAAATGGAATAGTGGAACGGTTCCATCGACATTTGAAATCAGCCATTAAAGCCCATGAGAATGACAGATGGTCCGAAATAGTCCCCATCATTCTTCTCGGCATTATAGCAGCAGTTAAAGAAGATCTGCAATCTTCTTGTGCTGAAATTGTTTATGGAACAAACCTACGTCTTCCTAGTGACATGATAGATATATCAAACATTCCTTTTTGTGATAATAATTTCATCACTAATTTTCGTCACAGAATGCAACAACTGAATCCTGTTGCAACATCTGCTCACTTCACTGATCGATTCTACATTCATCCTTCACTAAAATCATCATCTCATATCTTTTTGAGAATCGATCGTGTGCAACCACCTTTATGTCAACCGTATACTGGACTACATAAAGCTCTGTCCAGAACAGACAAAACTATCACCATTGACGTTAATGGTCGAAAAACTAAAGTTTTTCTAGATCGCGTCAAACCCGCACATCTTCTCTCAGAAACTGTGTGTGAAACTCCATCTTCAGTGAGCAAAAGTGTAAAAGATGATAAAATATCTACTAACAAAAAACCAATATATACCACAAAATCAGGAAGACATGTACATTTTCCAAAAAAACTAGCCACTTATGTTACATAATTTTTTTCTCCTTCTAGAAGAACTTTCAGTTGGAAATTTTTTTGTATTATATTTGTATATATCTTATTTACATGTTCTATTTTTTCTGTATATATATTATATTCAAATTGTTAATGTATTTCTACCAGTACGGATTCTCAAAAAGAAAAGACGGCCGCGGTGGCCGAGTGGTCTAGGCATCGGATCATGGCTAGCGTGTCATGGGTTCGATCCTAGTACCACTAAATATCCACCGTGTAGGGGAGCGATGCACGTTAAATCTGTCGAGAGCTCAAACGTCCTCCCGTTGGTGTGGCGTGGTAGTTAGGAGAGGGGGGTGCCAGCTCAGGTGTCGTCCGCGTCACTTGACCATGGTTCAAAATTACGCGGACCGTCGCCCAAAGCCCTCGTGTTGCTAATCAGTGCGACGTTAATATTCTCTCACTCACTCTCAAAAAGAAAAAAAAAGGGGGGGGGAGAAAGAAAATAATGTTTATAAAATTTTAAAAACTATGTCGTTCCCTTGGGCTGTTACCCTCAGTCACTGGGGGGATACTCTGTGGTAAACCCGACCATGGGTCCCTTACGGAATATGGCAACCCCTTAGAATAGTTTTGAGAATCTGGCCTGGCGGACGCAGAGCGATGTAAACACACGAAACCGATGTGTGGCGAGCACCGCAATAAATTAATATAGTATGAGAAATGTTGCCTCTTTTCACCATAATCCCAGCAGAGCGAAACTACTCTACAACCGAGCGGGAAGCCTTGGCGGTAGCGTGGGCTTTAGAGAAGTTTAGAGGCTTCGTAGAAAATCAGCAAATCTTCCTCGCGTCAGATCATCAACCTCTCAAATGGCTGTTAAGTATAAAGTCACCTTCTGGCCGTCTGGCAAGATGGGCCTTGAAAATTCAATCCTTCAACCTGAAGATTGATTATACCCCAGGAAAAGCTAACGTAGTAGCTGACATGCTGTCAAGACTATCGTACACTGAAGGCGCAGCCTCTGATGTGTTTGCCATCACTGTTGACATGCCATCCAGGAAGTCCAGTGATATTCGAAAGGGACAGCTGGAGGACGAAGAACTGAGGAAAATTATTGACTGCTTTGAGAGCATGGACAAAGATAAAAACTTTGCCAACTACACCGGTCGTAGATACTTAATGAACAGGATATCTTATATAGGTATTCACCTGAGAGTGAAGAAGAAGAAGCTCAACTTGTAGTTCCTACACAAGAACGAGAAAGAATCCTTCAAGAGTACCACGATGCCGGCCATTATGGTGTAGAGAACACTTACAAGAAGATTGCCTCCAGATATTGTTTCCGAGGTATGAAAAAGTTCATCTCAGATTACATCAAGACTTGTCCTGAATGCAATCACTATAAACCAACAAACCAAAAACCAGCAGGACTCTTGAGAACACCCGCCTACGCCCAAAGGTTCGAGACGCTGACCATAGATCTCTTTGGCCCTCTTCCGGAAACTCCCACTGGCAAGAAGTGGATCTTTATTGTTGAAGATACAAGTACCAAATGGGTAGAACTCTTTGCTCTTGCTGAAGCCACTGCTGAAAATTGTGCCAAAACACTAATTGAAGAAGTATTCCTAAGATATGGTCTTCCACGAAGACTAATAAGTGACAACGGGCCACAGTTCATAAGTGCTGTCATGCAGCTAACTTGTGACTTGCTAGATATTACGCAAGACCTCATCCCCGTCTACCACCCACAAGCGAACCCATCGGAACGTAAAAATCGTGACTTGAAGCCTAGACTAGCGATTCTGGTGGGGGAGGAGCATTCGACTTGGGAGGATAAGTTACCTCTAATTCGTTTCGTAATGAATATGCGACACTACAGGGCACACGGCTGCTTACCTACAATTTGGAAAACAGTTGAGAACATCAGACGATATCAGGCATGATATTCGACAAGTTATTGATAATGATAACTTTGTACCGGAAATCACTCCGTACCTCAAAAGGTTTGCCAATTCCATCTTGGATGTCAAAGATAGAGTTGAGCAGAAACAGGATTATCAAAAGGAAAACTTCGATCGACGACGACGAAAAAAATATTATAAACCTGGTGACAAAGTTTGGGTGACCATTCATCCCATAAGCCGTAACAACAGGAGTAGGAAATTCATGCCCAAGAGAGAAGGTCCTTACCTCATTCTCACCTTGAGATCACCAGTAACATATGAGATTGCCGACCCAGCCAACCCTGACCAAGTCATTGGAACTTATCATATTTCTGCCTTAAAGGACTACCAAGAGCCTGAAATGGAAAGAAACACTGGATTTGTGGCTCCTCTAAGGAAAAGAGGACGCCCCAAAAAAGAGTACCTCCTGTTTCCGAGCCGAGACGTCAACGGAACCAGAGGGTGAGTCTGTAACGCACGGTATATTTCCAAGACCGAAATGTAGGTGCCGTCATTACAATATGGGCTTGGACCGGAAGTGTGACTGTACGAAACACTGTAGTACCGTCAGAGAGAGTTTGGATCTGGACAAGCGTGCGCTCACCATTTCGATGTCCAATCCTGCACTGTGTAAACTTTACTTATTTTCACCTATTTTCTCTAAATGTTTGTCTTGTAATTGTCTAAGTGTCTGTCCTTAGTAACTGTATTATTTTATGTCATTAAATATAATAATTTACCCCGAGATTCTGTTAATTACTTTTGGCTTACCCCAAGTAATGACGTAAGTGGCAGTTACAGTTATCATTATTTTAATGTATTGCTTTAAAATAATATTTCTTAAGTAAAGCAGCATTGTTTTCTATAAATCATAAATCGAAATTTTCCAATCATTAGGTATGGATTTCTTAAAATTCTGACGAGTAAACCGTCTGAACTAAAAACATATACTTTGCTCTTTTAAAATCAGGGATTTAGTAAATTAAGTACACAAAAACCTTTTTTTTTTACTCTTTTTCAAAAAATACTTGCAATTTTAATTCAACATTTAAAAAAACATGTAAAATTTTGTAATTTAAAAATTTCTATTTTAAATCACAGATTTCACTTTTTATTAAAAAAAATTTAATCCTCTTTGATTTTAAACACATATGCTAATATCAACAATTTTATAAACGATCGGATGTTTTCTATATTTTCATGAACTAATGCATAAAAATTATTTTAGTTTATACTAGCTTTTACCCGCGGCTCCACTCACGCTGATGTCTTTAAATAACTGTCAAAGTCGTAATCATTATTATTAGAAAGTAAATAATATAATATGGTAATTTTGTTATTGCTTGACTGGAACCAATAAAATTTAAAAATTCTAAAATTAAGCTTAGTTTAAAAAACTGAAATAATACTTTATTATAATAATTAGCAGCAAAAATTCAATAAATTAAGCTATTAATATTTTTAAAAATCGAAAGCATCTACGTTTAATATATAATTTCTCTTTAAAAGAGCTAAAAGCAGAATATTATTCTAAGAGAGATGTTACTGTATACCATATTATATGTTCTTTCGTCAGTTGCAAATATGTGAAGATTTGGGAAATGGACGTACCGATGAGGCTACATATAGTTGGCCATGGGAAAAACATTGCATTTCCAAATGCACACCTGCTACCTGAAATGTTAGCATTGTTAATAGCAACAGTGAAACTGGAAATT
The DNA here is from genome assembly GCA_019973975.1 of Trichonephila clavata. Classification (NCBI taxonomy): domain Eukaryota; kingdom Metazoa; phylum Arthropoda; class Arachnida; order Araneae; family Nephilidae; genus Trichonephila; species Trichonephila clavata. The sequence goes on along the minus strand of BMAO01003606.1, from coordinate 14,892 downwards.
GAACTTGTTTGAATTGAAACGATAGGTCAATGGGGATACTTGGAATTCGAGGTACGATAACACTATCCCTTTTCATGACATATGTCCAAATATTGGCACCAAGTATATTCTGCATCAGTTTTGTGATCCAAAGCCTCGTTCCTTTACATAGTCGAGGAACATCGAGATTTTGCATAACTGGTACATTTAGTTTTAATTGAAGTTTATCCGAGGGTACACCCGAAAGTTCAGGTGAATTTAAGAACTCCGTGGGATATGAAGTACTTTGTTCTTTATCCATGATTGTATTCATTGATAAATATTTCTTCATTCCCTTCCTCCCCCGCACGTCGTTTAAATTTTCAATGGTGATTTTATGGACAATGTCATTGTTAGGCGCCAATATTGATCTTGCGCAAAACCACAGATGCCAATTTAAATTTTGTTGCAAGCCCGGGTAAATTTGAGCAATAAGATTTACATCATTTTCTTTTACATTACAAAATTCTCTGAAAGTAAAATATAACCTCCAGCGTTTGCGTCCAAACATCCATAGCCGATTTTCAACTGCGTCTCTGCATAAGGTTCCGAATCTACGTCATTATGAAGATGCACTCTCATATTCGTTTTCAGACTGAATTTTTCAACTTCTGCCCATAAACTTGATGATTTAATAGAGACTGATTTCATCTGCCGGTATACCCCATCTTATATACAGGAAGAGAGTTTGTCAGAATTCACCAGCCAATACAAAAATACCATTCCTCCTATAATATCCGTACTATCTTGTAAATCCTGAAAAGTCCGATTTAACGCTTCTATAGCTTTCTTGTGAGACATCGTACTTTCATCCAACACTAAAAGCTTACATTGTGAAAGCTTCCTGCCTTGAGAGCTATTTTTTCTGAAATTTAAGATGAGTTATTCTTCAAATGCAAAATTAAGCGAAAATTTTAAAACGGAATGTGCAGTACGACCTTTGGTCAGTAAAGTCACGGCTGTACCAGAAGAAGCCATAGCAACTGCTATCTTCTGGGTTTTTCTGATGGTCGTTAATAATAAGTTTAGCAAAAACGTTATTCCGGTTCCTCAAGGGTGTCGAGAAAAAAAGAGTGCACCACTGCCGGATTCTATTTTGCGTAACACTTGTTGGAAAACGTGACTTTGTTCTTGAGTTAATTGAGGGATAAATTCTGTTACTTGATGTTGCAATGCTATAAAATCGTAGTTTAATTCTCAAGTAATTTCATTATCGAAGTCATTCCCGTCGACACGTCCAGGGCTAATCATTCCAAAATCATGTAGCTTCTTCCTAACCATTCTGAAAACCTTTATTATATTTCGTTGTAGATGTGTTTATTGAAAGGCATATTTGCTTGTACCTGCTGCAATTATCGCAAAATATCTTCCGCCTTGCACTCTTTGTACTTATTCCAAAAGGTTTGAGGATTAGAAAGACCGAAGATGAAATAAGTATTGCGTAAAGCTCCCTAATTTTATTCAGCGAGTGACATTGTATGGGTGCCTCCATAGTATATCTTCACAGTAATAACTGAATGTAAAATATCTGGTTCAGTATAAGTGAAAAATTTTGAGCAAAATATAATATTGTATAATTAGGTTTAAAAAAATTCAAAGTAATAAATACTTTCAAAACTAATCAAATTAATCAAAACTACTAAAGTAATCAAAATTTTTTATGAGACTGTCAATTAATATTACCATGGAATGTTCAATATCACGCGCGCAATGCGCTAAAACTTTATTTCGTTTCCCTCTTTAAAAAGTGGGAGAAAATTTGCATTAAAATATCTGGAATTATCGGAATAGAGAACTTCTTAGCCAACTTGGCGATATTTCTCAAAGTTTTAATTTGACATTTAACAAACGTAACGTAATAAACGTTAGACGTTTAATAAAAAACCATTTAAAAAATTGCTTTTTGTAAAGATGCTAAATTACACTATTTTTCAGTTATTTGTTACAAATGTGAGAAAATTTTTATTCAAATTTCCATTATTGACCCAATGCATAATTTTGCGATAACTTGGCGGGAAGTAAGCAACGTCAACGTTTTACCCGCATAGCTCTCGTTCCCGTGGGAATATTGAGAAACTATACCTTATGTTACTCCCTGATACTGTAGCTTTCCATTGGTGAAAGAATTTTTAAAATCGTACTAGAAGTTCCCGAGATTAGCCGGAACAAACAGACAAACAGACAGACAAAAAATTTTAAAATTGATTTTTTGATATAACTACCGTATATACCTTTAAATGCATTTAGTAAAAAGCTGCTAATTTGAAATTACAAACAGACACTTAAATTTCATTTATTTGTATAGATTACTTTTTCAGTTTTTTTAAACTAAGGTCAATTTTAGAATTTTTAAATTTTATTGGTTCCAGTCAAGCAATAAAAAAATTACCATATTATATTATTTACTTACTAATGATAAGGATTACGACTTTTACAGTTATTTAAAGACATCAACGCGAGTGGAGCTGCGGGTAAAAGCTAGTTAAAATATATAATTCATACACATATGAAATTGAAACATTGCTCAAAGATAGTAACATTTTCCAACATGCTAAGTAATAAATATTTTTAAAATATATCATATGGTAAACCAAACAAATATTTTCATACAATGTAAAATAAAATAATGAACAATGCTAAAAACCTGGATATCCTAAAAATATTAAAATATATTTTCATGAACAGCAAAAAGGACATTTTATATGAAAATAGATAAAATGACATGATTTGTTATTTTTTAATAATTACCAAATATACAAAATACAGAAATTTATTTAAAATATCTGGCAAAACATATTGTTACAAATTTTGTATAAAATAATGTAAATAATTTGTATTTGGATGTGCAATGCATTTATATTACTCAATGCTATATTTATTTCATTTTAAAATTGTAATATTCTCAAGCAACGCCATCCCTTACATTATAATGGCGATTCTCGATGTGAACTTGGTGAAATATTGGCGATAGAGCCAAATTGGCATCAGTTTTGGTGACCAAGTTGGCGACCAATCTGGCGATATTGGCGACCCTGTTGGCGAGTTCGGGACCCTCTGGATTCTTCTAGAAATTAGTAGAGAAATCCACTAATTTCACGATCTGTGGCGCGAGCGCATCTTTCCAGAAATTTCGGCCTCTGCTATAAATAGAGAGAGACTCGCCGCAACAGTCAGTCTCTAACTTGGAAACAACACATTACACAGGCTCGCAATAAGTTCCGGAGAATAATGTTTAAACTTTCCCCCCTTATTTCTCGGAACTCTCATTTAAGTATAGAAAACAAAGTGCTTCTCTATACAGACGTTATGCGTCCCATCATAGCCTACGCTTGTTCAGTTTGGGGATATGCTGCAAATACTAGCATTAAAATATTAGATACTGTTCAAAACAGCTACATTCACATGATTACCAAAGCAACAAGGTACATGCGTAATGATCCCCTTAGAAATGCTCTTAAAATCAATAGCTTCCAGCAGCATATCCAAAAAATAGCAATTAACTACTTTAACTCTCTCCAAGATACCAATAATAGTAATATGCTTAATTTAAATTCCTACGATGCTCACGACAAAACCAAAAGGCCTAGGAGAATTCTCTTAGACTCTTACAATCCTCCCTAGCATCGCATATCCTTGCAATAACTCAATATTGCATACCTTCTAAATATTTTAATTGTTTTTTGTATTTTTATTTTTATTTGATATTTTTGTACTCTACTTAGTTAACGTTTAACTTTAACTTGCAAACTGGACAAGCTCCTCGCACTTTTTCGCATCTAACTTTCTGAGATCCCAGGGCAGCCAATAGGAGTCATTTTCCTCACCCTCCAGAATCCAATCAGAGAGCAGCCTCTGAGCTCTCTCCCATGCAAAGTATCCATGAAACTCCAAGCAACTTCCTTCCATAGTCACTCCTTCCACATTTCCTATCCGCCTATCAGCATGCACCAACGCAGAAGAAACCCCACCATCGCCGATTCCACATCTAAGATCACCAGATATGGGATTGAGGGCTGCAATGCAGCCCGTATAACCACAGACCAACCGTCATCAGCAACAGTCAGTCTGGTTTCCACCAGCGAGTAGCGAGTTTGGTTTTGGTTAGCGATTAGTGAACTTGCCTTGATCGTGATTAGCTCGGCTGTGCTTGTGAATAAGCTTATATATAACGTATATTTTTAGATACTGATAAATGTGTCTAAGTGCTGTTGAAGGTATGAAATCCTTCTGATATTTATTCTGCGAATTTTGCTGTTGAATCCTGTCATGATAACTGTAACTGTGTAATGGAACTGAACTATTGTAACTGTATATATATATGATTGTTATGTTGTTGCTATTGTGAGATGACGTTGTCACCTAATGCATAGTAAAATATTTAACCAAGAACTGTCTGATCGCCTAACAAACGTAACATGGTGTCAGAAGTGGAAGCGTAGATCGGATTGGAAAGATATCCACGTGCGTAATGGAAGCCTTCCGACCCCCTGCTCCGCAAAAATTTTCCCTAGGAAATGTGAAAGAAAAATGGCGAAAATGGAGGCAAGAACTGGAGAATTATCTGCTTGCAACAGAAAAAGATGATCGAACAGATAAAGTTAAAATTGCAATCCTGTTGAACTTATTGGGCAGTGAAGGACTTGAAATATACAACACCTTCAAGTTAGAATCGAAAGCGAATTTTTCGGAGGTTTTCAAAAATTTGAAGAATACTGCTCACCACGACAGAATGTTGTGTATGAGCGTTATAAATTTTTTTCATGTGTTCAACTGGAGGGCCAAACCATTGAGACATATGTCTCTCAGCTAAAGATTCTAGCATCCACGTGCGAGGTTGCAGACCAAGAAAATGGATTGATTCGTGACCGCATCGTCCTGGAAATCAAAGACAGTGTGTTACAAGAACGACTCCTAAGAGAAAATAACCTCAGTGATGAAAAAGCTATTGAAATCGTCCGGGCAGCTGAAGCGAGCCGGGAACAAATCCGAAATATGAAGAACGATACAGCCACAATAAACTTCGTGAAGGAGAATCAGAACAAGCCTAAAACTCAGTACAACTGCAAGAAGTGTGGACGAAAACACAAGCCTCGAGAGTGCCCAGCGTTCGGAAAAATTTGTGCCAAGTGCAAGAAGAAAAACCATTTTGCTGCTAAATGTTTACAGAATACAAAGAACATTCATGAAATGAACGTTCCTGAAAATGAACTGGTTTATATTGATTCTGTGAATGAAAATGAAATAAATGTGCAATATGAAAAATAGAACAGACTCTAATGTTAAAAATGTAGAAATGGTAAGTGAAACTTGGTATAAAAATGTTTCAATTAGATGTAAATAATAAGTATTTTGATGTCAATTTTAAACTGGATACTGGAGCTGAAGTAAATATTTTGCCACTGTATATTTTGAGTATGTTAAAAGTTAATCCAAAACTTAGTAAAACTCTAACTATATATGGTATTTTTAACCTTTTACACGCCAATGTTCCAATATTAGAACATCAAATTTGAAATTTTCTGAAAAATTCAATTTTATTCATATTGTTCCGTAAAAATTATTTTGAAAACAAAAAATATGGATTAATTTTTTGAAATTAAAGTACTGCTGCTAAAGTAAATAGTCTCTCTGAGAAAAAATTCTAAATTATGCATTTTTTTCTACTTTTAATCGGGCAAAATTCAAAATTTCATATAAAATTCAAAATTAAAATTTTTTTTTTTTTATTATTTGATAAAAGTAATTAAAAATGATCATTTTAACTATTGACTGCAAGATATTATTAAAAATATAGTTATTTTTTTTACTATTGGTTTTGAAATTTCAATGTTCCAAAAATGGAACATTGGCGTGTAAAGGTATACTTTTTCACACAATGCAGTTATTATGCTTACAGTTCACAGAAGAGTGGGGAAAGATTTCTGAACGCTAAAAACTTATAGTATGTGTCGGAAGAAAATATTTCTGACTTGACTTTCGTTTCGGCTCCCTCTCTCAACTCCCCCCCCCCCTCCCTTCAACCGTTTCTGGACAATCTCAAGTGAATTTCTCAGCTGCAGCAAAACTACCACGTGCGTTTGTTGATAGTTAGATGTAGCGTATGTCTTATTTGGAGAGGAAAGTCACGTAATAAGGTCTTATATTATTTTGTGTTTCCTCAGTTAGTGAATATCCGTTATGCTGATAAGATGTCGCATTCAAAGCCATTCCGGACTGTAGAACAGGCTTTGGAACATTTTTATACACTATCAGATGATGAAGAACCTATTGATATTTGTCAGTTTCCACTAGAAGAAAGTGGGTGTTTGACTAACGAGGAATTTATCGATGAAGATATTTTTCAGTCTGTTCTACCAGTAGATGTTTGTAGCAAAATCAAAATTTCTGCGAGCATATAGGATGATGAAATACCTCATGTATATCAGAAAAGCACAACAAAAAAATGTCTCGAGTGTGAAAAAAGATTGCTTCAGAAATGTTTTCCTAGCTATACATAGACAATAAAAATAGGTTAGGACATAAAAGAACACATTTTTGAAAAAACAATATTTTATTTTGTCTTTATTTCTCATTTTAAAAATTTTTGGTAAATCTGTATTTTTCTAGTTTTTTTTTCCTTTGCTTTATTATACTATCAGCTTTGAGAATTTTTAAATGAAGGTTATTTGTTTATTTCATTGACCTACTGATGTTTTCCTTTATAGTTTCTAATAAGTGATCGTAATTTTCTGAAATGTATAAATTCCTGTTTATAAATTATTTTTTCAACTTAATCTGCTTTATTTTGGAATTATATTTAAAAGTTTACTTCAGATGTGGCGCCAACATGGGACATCCATCGGGGAACACCCCCCTCCCCACATCAGGGTACATTTAAAAAACTCTGCAGGGAAAAAATGATAGATTTTTCTCTTTCACACGAAAGCTTTTAGTTCTTTTCCCCTATTTTAATTTTAGATTTTTAAGGCCCATTTCAATTGTTTTTCGGGTATCATGCCCCCCCCCCTCCTACAACGGGGGGTGAATGATGAAACCCCATTGGGAAATGTTTAATGACACCTCTGGTAAGATACTTTTTAAAAATGTGTATAATAACTGATTTTTGAATGAAAATGTCATTGGTCGTACTCTTAAGAAACATGTGAAAAAACTAAATGGCACCCGCCAATGTTTCATTTTTGGAACATGCTAAAAATCTTTAAAAAAAAATTTTTTTTTTCAAATTTTTTTTTCTTTTATAGGTCTTATGTTTCAATTTTAATTTGATTTTTATCAAAATTTAGTTTATGTTACCTTTCAATCATAGTGCGGCGTTTAAAAGGTTAATTTAAAGCCAAATGGTTCCCTTATAATTAATTGCTCTACTGATAAACTCAAAACTGTTCCTTTGCCTTTCTATGTAGTAAATGTAAAATCCAAACCAATATTAGGGTTAAGAGGTTGTAAGGAATTAAAACTTATTGAAATAATTGATGCTATTGAATGTAGTATAAGTAAAAACGAGTTAATTAAACAATATAAAGATTTTTTTACTGGGGTTGGGGAATTTCCAAATGAACCATATCACATTACTTTAAAAGATAATGCTGTACCAGTAATTCTCCCACCAAGAAGTGTACCTCTGGCTTTGCAGCCAAAATTAAAAAGTACTTTAGATAGATTAGAAACAGAAGGAATAGTGTCAAAAGTTAATAAGCCAACTGATTGGGGGCAAAGTTTAGTCATTGTAGAAAAACCCGATGAAAATTTAAGATTATGTTTAGACCCTAGAGATCTTAACAAAGTTATTAAAAGAGAACATTATCAAATTCCTTGTACAGATTATATCATTAGTAGATTAGAGGGCAAGAAATTATTTTCAGTTGTAGATTTGAAAGATGGTTTTTGGCATGTACCTTAGATGAAGTTAGCTCTGCAATTTGTACATTTAATACCCCTTTTGGAAGGTACAAATTCAACAAAATGCCATATGGTATAGTTTCTGAACCTGGGGTATTTCAGAAAAGAAATCAAAAGCTTTTTGGAGGTATTGAGGGTGTAGAGATTTATTTTGATGACATCAATCTTGCAGGATATGATGAGGATTCACATGATGCAATTATGTCTAGAGTTCTTCAAAGAGCCAAATTGTTAAATGTAAAGTTTAATCCAGATAAACTACAATATAGGGTGTCTGAGGTAAAATATGTAGGTCAAATTATATCTAAATCAACACAGGTATAAAACCTGATCCAGATCCCATAAAAGCAATTGTTGAGATGCAAACACCAAAATCAAAAACTGAAGTTAGGAGATTGTTGGACATGATGAATTTTCTTTCAGAATTTATACCCAATGTATCTAAAGTTACTGCTCCATTAAGAGAAATCATTCATGAAAATGTAGAATTTAATTGGGGAAAAGAACAAGAATTTTCCTTTGTAAACATTAAAGAATTGTTAGCTAAAGCTCAAATTTTAAAAGTTTTTAGTGTTAATGATGAAATAGTAATACAATGTGATAGTTCAAAAGATGGGCTAGGATCCTTTTTAATCCAAAAAGGTCAACCGGTATCATTTGTCTCACGCAGTTTAACAAACAGTGAGAAAAATTATGCACAGATTGAGAAAGAATTACTGGCAATTGTTTTCTCATTTGAGAAATACCATAATTTTGTATATGGACGTAAAGTTGTTGTACAGAATGACCATAAGCCCTTAATGGCAATTGTTAAGAAACCTATGCATAAAATATCTTCTAGAATGCAAAGAATGATTTTAAAATTATTAAAATATGATTTTGAAATAAATTATGTACCAGGTAATCAAATGTTTCTCGCTGATACTTTATCACGAGCATTTCCTGTTAGTGAAACTGTAAGGGATGATTCTGAAATGCTAAATATTGTGCATACTATTTCAAAACATTTACCCATGAGTGGAAAGAGACGTGTACAATTTAAAAAAGAAACTGAATTAGATCCAGAATTACAAATAGTTGTTAAATATATCAAAGAGGGCTGGCCTAAATCTTACAAAATATATTATAAAATTAATAAATTAAAAGTAAAGAAACTTTTTTAAAAACAAGCTTTTATTTAAAAGCGCTAAAAAAAATAATAAACTTTTCATTTAAAACTTTTTTTACTATCAACTTATAACGTCATTACACAATTTATATGATATAAAAGCTTGTCGCAATATTTAAGTACTCGTATTTACTTAGTTTGAATTTTTAAAAATCAAAATCAGTCAGGTCAAGTTATTTATTTTATTTGTTTATCTACACAGGTAAATCTCGCGACTAGCTTTTATATCATATAAATTGTGTAATGACGTTATAAGTTGATAGCAAAAAAAGTTTTAAAGGAAAAGTTTATTTTATTCTTTTTAGCGCTTTTAAATAAAAGCTTGTTTTTAAAAAATTTTTATACTTTTAATTTATTTTTTACTTTTTAGTTGGACAGGCTTCTCAGCCTGTTCAACTCATTCAACGTTGGTTCGCCATCCCTGGTTTAGCTGAATCAGTTCTCGCAAAAAGGGTATTAGACGAAAAACACAGTCTTTTTAAATCCGTACTTTTTAAGCAATATTTTCAATCCTTGTGCAGATCTTGGGTAATATTGTTCTACATACGAAAAAAAGGTTTCGTGAGATTATCTTCATAAATGACGAAGTTATTCAATGTTTAATTAAAATTTTGACTATTTTTTAAAAAATCTTAAATAATATATTATTTATTTGAAATATTTTGAAGATAAGTGACATATTTCTCTAACATCTTCGAAGAAAAATCTAGTTATTTATTAAAATACTTCAAAAGGCATTTAAAGATTTGTATTAATCAATAAAATGCTTAAAATTCAAAACGCATGTTGTAATCAAAAAAGCAAGTTTTATCAACTAATGATAATTTTTTGTTGGACATTGAATATCTTCTACGTAAGAATCTATTTTTTTAGTTGCTCAGGTCATCTTTAGAAACTCGATTTTGAAAAAATAATTAACCATCGCATTATTTTTATACAGTCAGACCTCCATGTATAACGAACCTCTATTTTGGGAATTTCTCTATTTTAAGAACTTTTTCCTGGAACCAAGCACATATTACTCTTTTCTTCGTAAAATAACTCCGAATTTAACGAAATTTTTTGTTCGAAGATTCGATTTTTTTCTCTCCTTATTTTCAAAACATTTCAAGTCATTTTGCAAATTATTCTCTTTTGGCACATTTTATGGATATCAATAACCTTGAACTAGTTTTACAATGTGCCTAACTCATCTAAAAAAACAAAATTGCCGTAATTTTTCAAACAAAAAAAAAAACTCAAATAAAATTAACAGATTCTATCTGTAATTAAATTTAAGGACACATGTCGTAGTGTGTGTTTAGATTACTGGTGATAAAATGAGGTATATTTAAATTACTTGCAGGCTTAAAATTAGAAAATTCATTAAAAAAATTCATTCATTTCAATAAAAAAATTATTTTTTTAATTGAAAATACATTGCATTTCTGGATAATATTTTTCTCTTATTGTTTTCCTAGTGGATTCCTTTTTGATGGGTAAGGTATATAAAAAATGATCTTTTCGATTGTGTAATTATTCTTTGTCTTAGTTTCATGGATTAAAGTTAGATAAATTTTTTAAAGAATTTCCACAATACTCCATCTCAGTTTAGCTTGGCAGCGTTGAGAAAGGTATTTAATGTACCAATCTACTTGAAAAACAGCTTTACTTTTTTTGTTTTGGATTTAAATCCAAGGTAAATAGATAGAAATTTGTAAAAAAAATTATATACGTTGTAGAAATTAGATTATTTTTAAGTTGTAGAAATGTAATTATTTTTTAGACAAATTTAATTAATACAGTCAATAGCGCAACGTTATGAAATTCCAGTTTGGCTGAAAACAGATTTTCGACACCAACTTTTGTCATTGTTGTAATAATAACATAATTACACACAACAATGCAGATATATCAAAGTTGGCGCCCAAAACTAGTTTAAAGTTTTTAATTAATATATTTTAAATTAATTGCAATATCGGAATATAAATGGTCAAAACATGCATTGTCATCCAAACTAAACATGTATACAAAATTTCAGCTCAATGTGGTGAAGATATCAGCTTCAAAATTGAGTTGCAAGATTCCGCCCGAACAAATTACATACATACATACATACATACATACATACATACATACATACATACATACAGTGTAAGTTAAATAAAAGCTTGTAAAAATAACACCTATATTCAAGAAGGGTTGTTATTTAGGAATGAAAAAACTAATTGTACCTTATAGTTTGAGAAAAAATATGCTACAACTAATTCATGAGGCTCACTTTGGGATAGAGAAATGTAAGAAAAGAGCTAGAGAAATAATGTATTGGCCAGGGATGAGCTCTGACATAGAAACATTAGTATCACAATGTGTTATATGCGAAAAATTTTAAAAAGCTAATAGTAAATAGCCATTAAAACCTCATACAGTTCCCTATAGACCCTTTGAAAAGATAGGAGTAGATATAATGGATTTGGGTAATACAAGTTATCTAGTTGTATTAGACTATTATTCGAGATGGATTGAAATTGCTGAACTTGTAAATAAGAGTGCAGATGAGGTAATAATTAAACTTAAAACAATTTTCTCTAGATTTGGTGTTCCAAATATTGTAGTACCAAATAATATACCATTTAATAGTTATATTTACAAAAAGTTTGCAAATGATTGGGATTTTAATTATGCATTCATTCGTCCTCATTACTCTCCAAGTAATGGAATGGTTGAAAAAGCAGTAGGAATTTCTGAAAGCCTTATGAAAAAGGCAAGGGAAGATAGACGAGATTATTTAGTAGGTTTAATGGAGTATATAAACACCCAACATCAGGTCTTGACTTTATCGGAGGTTTAGAACTCGGTACCTTCCGATTCGTAAGCGCGTAACTTACCGCTAGACAAAAGTGATCACTCCTGTCCGGAGGCTGTTACTGGCTTATTTAGATACCGCCACAGTACTCCCCCACCAGTGAGTCGGTGGATAGGCGAACGAACGAGATATTTGTTGTTATGGCGACCGTGGGAGTTGCTACTATTGCGTCAAGTGAGTCTGACGACTTTGCTGCGCCGAGTGGGTTTCGGCGACTTTGCTGCTCTTCTTGCAGGTAGATGGCGCCATGACACATCAGAAGATTTTGCGTTTTTCTTTTCAGCCGAGGTCACCAATATCAGAGGTTTGAACTCGGTACCTTCCGATTCGTAAGCGCGTAACTTACCACTAGACAAAAGTGATCACTTTTGTTATCCTTAACATTGCCTCGTTTATTAAGCATACTGTCTCCCACAACCTATCTCCAGCTCAAATGATGTTTAATCGTAGATTAAAAACAAAATTACCAATCTCGAATAAATTGTTAAATGCTGAATTATTTAATAACATTCGAGAAAAGTTAATAAAAAGGCAAAACGTTCAAAAGATACAGTATGATAAAACTGCTCATCCATTACCTGAACTTGAGCCAGAAGATAATGTCAGAATACTAAATTTTAAAAACAAAACTTGGGAACCGGCTAAAATAGTTTCAAAGCATATATTACACCCTTCGTCATATTTTGTTAAAAATCAGTCTGGAAATATTTAAAGACGTAATAGAAAATATATAAGAACATCAAACACACCCTTTAATATTGAAACAGATCCCAATGACATAAGTACCTTCAATTCTGATACAGAAGTAATTGTAAATTCTCAAAATATTGTAACGAATTTCACTGATGGGTTCAGGGATTGAATAGACTTTAATCAGGACAGCGATAAAACAGTTCTTTATTATCAGCCCAATGAAGAATACATGTTCAGAAAGCATAAGAACAGCCGAAGTCACAGTAATATAACACAACAGTAACACAACGCAATGTACTGATCAGCGGGAATTAGATCAAATGCCAAGCCGTAGGCTTTCGTACTCTCTTCAGCATAAATCACGACGGAATCACCCGTAAAGTAACAGAGGTTGCCGGCGCGTCTGAGCTTCAAGAAATCTGAATAACAACAACCCCCATGTTGCATTTCAGTATGCCTTATATAGACACGGCGAAAGTGGTAGAACATTCCAGAAAATAGGAGAACCGGAAATTGGAACCGGAACCGGAAGTCGTCAAATATCGCAAATTTGGCGATACTTGGTGACAAATTTGGTGACAAAATAAGTTGCCAAAACTGTCGCCAACTAAACGATATCTCGCCAATTTGGTGAGATACCCAAAGAGCCCCATGTTATTTACAAGGTCCCATAGCATTGATCTAATTTACATGTTTTACATGCAATGAACATTAATCCTACACTACACTGGTGTGCAAAAATTAAGGACGAAGTCGAAAAATTAGCATATCAGCTGAACGAAGAGGCAGAGCGGACAGAAAGACCAATCAGGAGATTAAGTGAGGTGATGTACGGTAGCACATGCGCAGATATGCAGGTAGACGTAATGGGGGAGTGTCTGAGTAGTAAAGCATGTTTTCGGTGTAAGATTAGTATTTTCTGGCAAAGAGATTGCACACCGTATAGCAGTTAAAATCACACCGAGTTGCTGCCTCAGCGAGAAATGGCAAATAATCAATCTGTTAGACGAGATCTGGATGCTTTTACCCGAGGTCGAATCATTGGGAAGGTGGAGAAGGTCGCAGTGTCACAAGTGTGGCTGCAGAGTTCGGAATTGCTCCCAGCATCGTTTAACGACTTTGGAGACAATTTCAAACTACAGGAACAGCTATCCGGGGTTCAGTAGTAGTCGTCCACGAGGAACCACACCCGCAGATGACCGGTTATATTGCCTAACAGGCCAGAAGAAACAGGCGGCAGACAGAGGGAGAAATCGCTAGACACACGACACAGGCGACTGGACGACCGATATCGCGTTTTACCGTGGCCAGAAGACTGCACGGTGTGGTCTGTTTGCACGACGCCCTGTACGGTGTGTACCTCTAACGCCTGCCCATCGGAGAAGGCGTTCTCTGTGGTGCCGGAACACCGGAATTGGAGAGACAATGAATGGGACGAGTACTCTTTACAGATGAGAGCAGATTCAGTCTGAGTAGCGATTCTCATCGCATACTCATCTGGAGAGAGCGGGGAAGCCGCAATCATCCCTCGAACATCATTGAAAGGGACAGGTATGGAGGTGGCGGTGTTCTCGTTTGGGGAGGCATCATGCTTGGTAGTCGTACAGACCTTCACATCTTCGACGCAGGTTCAGTCAACGGGACCCGTTATTGTAACGAGATTCTTCTTCCATATGTGCGTCTTTTTAGAGGCGCTATGGGTCCGCAGTTACTTTTCATGGACGACAATGCACCATGTCATCGCACAGTAGCTGCCGAACAGCTCTTAGAGAGTGAGGATATTGAACGTATGGATTGGCCGCACGATCTCCGGATCTAAATCCCATCGAGCATGTATGGGATTTTCTAGGCAGACGCTTGCAGCTCGTACCTTACCACCAGTAACGATTCCAGAGCTTTGATTGGCGCTGCAAAGACGAATGGGCAGCAATGCCTTAACAACTCATTGACACCCTCATTCTCAGCATGGCAGACGCTGTGAAACCTGCCTAGCAGTCAGGGAGATCATATCCCCTACTAAAGACCGATATTTCTTACTGGACACCCATCACAGGGATGTTTCGGCCTTCAGTCGCATTGCGCTCCATGCTACTTTTCAATAAAGCTTCTTTTTATCCCTCTGATTTCTCTTTTAGTAAGTGTTGCTTACATTACTCATGTCCTTACGTATTGGGGATCTTACGGTATTAAATGTGTTGATTTGGAATGCTTTTGTACAAAGTTATATTGAAAAAACCGTCTCGTCCTTAATTTTTGCACACCAGTGTAT
>BMAO01003605.1:0-114661 GCA_019973975.1 Trichonephila clavata | reverse complement strand
CTTTTTATAGCGGATTAACACTTTTTTTTTGTTGAATATATTCTCTATTTTTCTTCCTTAAAATGCATTTAGGTTAATGTAAAACAAATATATAAATCATTAAGGAAATAAATGAATTAATTGTTATATTATATACCTCTGCAGTTCAAACAGATTATTGTATTTTTCAAGGCAATATCTCAAGACGATATTCCGAAACTGCAAGAAGATTTCAGAAGCACGATTTTTTTTCACTGTTTTTAACAGGTGTTAAATGCTCAAATTACGTTTTTGTGTTAAAAATTTACATAAAGCTAATTAAAATGAATCAAAAATATTAATTCAATATCGTTTTTAAAAATGTACCTTTAGAACAATTTCAACTTTGTGACATTATCTTATATTACGGCATACAACGTGCACTTTTAACACAAAAAATGAGATTGAAATTTACGTGTACACGTTATACGCCGGGTATAAAAATAAGAGCTTTAAAAATAAAAGAAAATAAGCACAGAAAAAAAAACTCCTACATATATATCGAAATACTATTTGCTTAAAAGAAATGACATACCTTATGAACTTAAAGAGTTGTAGTTCTGGAAGTAAACTATATTTTCAACAGTCTGAGATAATACCTCGAATTAATGAGTTCGAAATATAAGAACATTAAATTTTAGGTTTCTTCGTAAAAAAGGGGGTGCGCGTTATGCAGCGAATATACCTAAAAACTAAAAAATGTAGTTTGAAAGTATAGGTGTGCGTAATACGCCGGATTCCATTACACATTTTTAGAATTAAATTACAAACTAAGTGTAACTTTGAATTCATTTAAAAACCCAAAACTGGCATATTTCAATTTAATCAAATAAAAGTAAAAATACTAATTGAAAACTAACGAGAAACTTGTAGCAGTCTAGTTATAAAAATATATTATGTGCTCCATTTTTATTTTGTCAAAACTATGAAATAAATGTAGTTATTTTTGTAAAAGGTGTTATTTCTCATCACTTCATAAAAAACACCTTTTACTTAGTTAAACTAAATCAAGAAGATCCCTTAGTTAAAAATAATGTATTACGACCGTTATGCATTTTTTAAATGCTTATTTAAATGAAACTGTGAAGGAATAATCGATCACGCTCGAAGTTTCACGCAAATCGGTCGTTAAAAAGCGCTACAAAAAAAAGGGGGGAAAAAAAGACCACCAATGAATAAATGTATCTTAAAAACTTTAGCCTCCAACTGAGCGTAATGGTGTGTGTACGGAAGTGACTCTACTCTCTCATTAAAGAAGGTTAACGCCGCTGTTAGCCATGAACATGAAAATGCACATAATAAAAAAAGGGTGAAAGTCTTATAAACTCTGGAACCAGTCCAAAAGTAATAAATATAAGGTAGCCTAACTTATTTTATCCTCTGGTAAAGTGAAACAAACAATCAGTAATGTAGAAACATATCCCCAGGCAGAAATTTACCAAGTTCGTCTTTTGCTTAGCCGAGGGACAGAAATGAATTTATGGGGGCAATGCGTTTATTTTGGATCACTACCAAATTGTCGTCGCTGTTTCTAGGAACACTGTAATGAGGAGTCCAAAATTTCTTGAAGTAACGCGGATATACATTATGAGCGATCTTTTTCACACTTACTCGTATTACGAAGATGTTTACGTGCGTTGCGATGGTTGTTATTTCTCCGAAACAGAAATTGTTTATTTATTAGGTTTTAAGTTGCTCTTTTTCTTTTTTTACTGGAGCAGTTGAAATTAAAATATGAAGTGATTAAAGTTGTAGTTTCTAAATCAATGGAAGAGGATGTTAGCTTCTTATGGAATGATTGATAAATCTTAAGCCAGCATTTCTTAAAATGTGGGGCATGCCCCACTAGGAAGGGGGGATCGAGCACATCGAAAGTTTGAAAAAAAAAGATGATTTTAAAAATTTCTCTGAAAGGAAGCAAAACAAAATACATTTTGACATAATAAAAATAAAATACACATTCCCACTGATATAATATGCTTATAAATGTATCAGTGCTGCACAATGATACATTTATAAGCTGTATCATTGTGCAGCTCATTGAACAATCAGTACTGTAACGCGAAAAAAAATTAATATTGAAAAACGATTCACATTAATCTTTTAACCTTTATAGTTAGAAAACATAAACAAACTCCGTTATAATTTAAATTCCAATCTTAGGGTAATTATACAATTTTATTAGCATCTAAAGTTTTAGAAATATGTTTCAAAAAACGATTTTGTTAACAACAGAATTCATTTCGATGTTCCTCAGCGTAGGCTCAAAACTTAAAACAAGTCAGTTAAACTTAAGAAGAATTCTAAAAGAAGTTTTCTAAAGAACTTAAGTTTAAAAGCAAAAAGATTAATTAAACATAATTTATAGAGTAAACAAGGAAAAATTAAACCTGTTCCCTAAGCTATTCTGCTAGATCAAAATGTTCGCACTATTGTTATTATTGATTATCCATTAGCTTGTAGGATACTTGAATTCTTTAAATATTCGCGTAGTTGCTTCTGTATTATTTTTTTTAAATTTAAAAAAATAAATTATTTATCAAAACGTTTAAATGCCAGAAACCATTTAAAAAAGAAAGTTGTTTTAATTTGTAATTTTTAACTCGATAAGTTTAAATCGCATATTTTTTGGCAAAAATTAAGCGAAAAAAATTCCAAAATCGGCTTGATAATTTTTTTCCAATTAAGCTTACGTAATATATCATTTACATAGAGCCATATTGAAAAAACATTGGAAAGTTCTTTTTAAAAAATTTATTTCAACAACAATCTAGCTTTCGATGTTTTTTTCTCAAATGTTATTTCGCTCGGAGAAACAAAGAAAGAAGAACGGAAAAAAAAAACCCGCCAGTTTATGTGATACAAAAATATTGCTTCAAATACATAACCTCCAAAAATCTTTTTTCGCTACCCACAGAACCTAATTAAAAAAAAACATCTAATGAAACCTTTTGTAGAAGAGAAAAATTCTCCGCAGTGCATATTACGAAACGAAACAAACACGGCCACGGATGTTTTGGTGGCAGTGAGTTTTATTTATTTATTTACTTGTTTATTTTTTCTTTCGTTCCTGTGGCTAGTTATTCTTAATAGCAGCAGCATGAAGGATGACTGACGAAAGTGAGAGCAAACGATAAAGCGGAAAACCTGTTAGTCTGTATTTAGGTCAGTGAAACGTTCACCCGGAGTTTTCGAATTGAGAGCAGGAGTCACAAGCTGACGTCATCGTGAAACTTTCACGATGCTCGTCTTTCCTTTGCAGGAGCAAAAATAAATTCACCGATAGGAGAGTAAAGGTATAAGGGAAATAAGGAATGAAAAAAAACCCCGCTTTTGATGTTCTTTGGATGTAACAAGGAAGCGTTTATTCGCAGTGTAAAAATAATACCAGAGAAGAACTTTTGAACCTCGTATGACGTGACTTATTTCCGTTCAAATACCCGGTTAGAGGAATTATCGCACACTTCAATTCTTTCATGACCGATTTAGGAACTAAAGCAGGCAGTGTGTATTTTGTATTAAAAATATAAATAGATATCTTAAATAAACGAAGAAAATAAATCAGGATGAGAGTGAATTTGGTCTTTATTGAAGATCAATTTTAGTGCCTTTTTCTCAGATGAAGTGATTGATAACGATCTTCACCTCTAAAATAAATAAGTGATCCAGTAATTAAAATAATAACCAAGTAATAAATAAATAAATAATAACAAAGGTTTAAAATTGAACACTGCGATGTACTAGAATTCATCCCCGACAGCAAGTGTCCTCTTTGCTATTTTGTTTAAGGTAGAGCAAAAAAGGGTCCGACGATGCATTTTTAAAAATTGCTTTTAGAAAGTTTTAGATTAGTGATTTTTAGACTCTTTGTTGGTGTACCCCTTGAAATACATATACATGGTGTCCCAAAAATAGAGCTGAAACTCTGCACAACCAGATTCCTGGTTGGGAGTCCATAGAAATGCCCAAAGAAGTGTACTTGTTCTTTTTATATTTTACGAGAAAAATACGGTAAATGATATTCCATGTTGCCTGGGTTCATTATTAGGCTCTGGTTTATTTCTGAGCTCCTGTGCGTGATTTATTGAATGTGGCAGCCTTGCCACTGGATCGGAATTGGGGGTCCAGTGCTATGACCACCAAGATCATCGGATCACACACTATTAGATTTTTTTCCTGTGGGGCCATCTCTAGGATTTCGTGCGTGGAGACGTAGTGGCCACACAAACAGACTTAGACGCTCTTTTGCATGTTGCTTGAACTTCGGTGGGCACTGAGTTGCTGCGACATGTGCATTCATCCATTCCACGGCTCGCACAAGCCTGTCTCGATATGCACGGCGGATACTTTGAATATCTGTCTTTTTGACTATTTACAAATACGGCATTTGATGCAATACTGTGTTTTTTCCTTGCACTAGCTGGAAAGTCATACTTTGTTTTTCGTATTTTTCTCATAAACTATAGCTCGTATAGGCCCAGTTCTTTGGCCATTTTTAAGTACTCCCAAAGAGGAATCTGGTTGTGCAGGGTTTGGGCGCTATTTTTGGGACACACATTGTACATATATATATGTGTGTGTAATAATATAATATTTACTCACAATTCTAATCTTATATATTTTATGTCAAAATCTTAACTCTGAATAGCTTAATAAAATAAACGATGATGTAATCAATATCAAGAAGTTTTTAGCACGTTTTTCACGTAGTGGAACAAAAGCGCTATTAGGACACAAATTTCGTCTTCGTTCCATATTTTGTTGTACCTTTTTCTCAGCCAATAAGCAACCAATTGACCTCGGCTTTCGGCATTTGGTCGCATTTGTGCCCTAGATGAGTCGAATCATATTTAAATTTTCCCATAGTTATCCCGAATTTTCCTACAAATTTTCCTGAATTTCGCTAGTTTTTTGCTTTTTTATAGTGCTGATACAGATTTGTGTCATTATTTCTTTTCAGCTCAATAGTAGTACATTTAGAGGAGTGGTACAGTACTACTTTCTGTTAGTAAAAAGTCCATTAGTTGCATTATTGTAAAATACAACATGTGAAAAACGCGCTAAAATTACTTGGCCATGCCAATGACTGATATCTTGTTTTTTACTCTACCATATTCCAAAAGTGAATACCATCTCAACGTTACTCACACAGATTATATATATATATATATAATCCAAATTTCTCTACAAGAGAGAGATGAATAAACATGATTAAAACTGAAAAGAATTGAAATTGCAAGATAACGAGACAGCAGAATTTAAAAGGAGATATGAAAAATTAAAATAACAGAGTTAAATATAAAAATGTAAAAGAATGGATGCTATAGTATTATCAACATTGCTGACTTAGGACAGCTTATATATAAAAAACTTTTTTATATAAAAGTGGGGTTGAACATGTTTTGTGGCCAGCCAACCTTCCCCCTTTCTGTTAATAATACTGAGCAAAGATCTATTGAAAATACTGGATAGGAAATCTAAATCAATTATGAGAAAAAGGTAACTTACCTAAAAATTGCATACAGAAAGGCAGAGCCCGCGCTAAATCTGAGTACAATAAACAAGTTATTGCCAGATTCTGGACCCAAAAACAAATTCAAAGCAAAGCAATGGCTGAAAAGTAGCACTTAGCAAAAGTATGAAAAGAATAGAAATAATAAAATAAGAATTGTAAGCATACTACCATTATCTTAGGGACTCTAAGATTATATGATTTAAAAATTATAATAAATTTAAAAAGTAATTTTATCTAAAATTAGAAATTGGGGGTATCTAAAACTATCTAGGAAGAGTAATATATATATAAATATATATATAGAGAGAGAGTTATGTATTTAATATGTATATATTAGAGGTTGAGAGAGGTGAGGTGAGTGATTTGGGATTATTGGCGCAAGAGCCGATTTCGGCCATACTGCGCAAACATTTGTTTTAGTATCTGTGTCTAGACGAGAAGAGAGAAAGAAAGAATGATTGAATGACAAGAAAGAGGGTCGAAAATAGAGAAGGATCACTAGGGTACCCCGGGTTCGTGAGCCGTGTTTACAAAGACAGTAAACCCCGTGGAAAGGAAAAGATCACTAGGGCACCTCGGGATTGTGAACCCGTATCACCTAAAGAAGGTGAGCCCCCTGAGGGGATAGAGGTTGAGAGAGAGAGAATGCTATTTCTATTTGAATGTATCCTTCTCGACTACTTTACATTTGTTTGAGTAATATGAAGCGATTTGACTTCACCTAAACACACTCCTTGAGAGACACAATCAAATAAATAAGAAGATGAATAAGAGTAAAAATCAGCAGTTTAATTGCAAAAGAAATAAGAACAAACAAATTTAGAGGCATCTTTTTCAGAAATGAAATGATATGCTGTATCATTCTATTTAATAATATCTTGACATACTTTTTCATTCTAGATGTCACGATATACATTATTTTGTTAATTAAACAATTCATGTTTCCCTATTAGTTTGTGTTGATTCGTGTTTAAAAGAAACAACTCCATATGAAGTAGATTCCGGTGATTTTTTTTAAAGTTATATAATGATAAGGAACTAAAGAAACCATTTTAGATATTAATTATAGACACAAATTTAAGGTTAAAAAATTTAAGCTATACGTTTAACTTTTAGTTAAATCTTCGTGTATTATGAGTTTAATATTTAGCATTACATATTAAGCTTTAATATTAAACATTGATGTAATAATTTATTTAGTTATCAAAGTATTTGGGGGAATTGTTTCGTAATTTAGAACTATAATAATATTTTATTTGCATGTGATCCATTTATTTTATAAATCACATCAAAAGTCGTCAGCAATGGGGCTGTAAAGTCAACACCAAGCTTTTTTAAAAACGATTTTATTCAGCGAGCAATCGACAGACCTTACGCTGGGAGAAAACGGAGCCAAGTGAAGTCTAAGTAGCTTTACCACTTATGTCCAGATGTTTTAAGTACTCTTCTTAGTTATGGGTTATGCTTGAAATTTAAGGATGTTATATGGGCTATAAAAATAATGATCTGGGATTAGAAGTGTTGTTTGGATCATTTATTCAGAGAAATAATTGGGTGTTTAAATTAAGATTTGAAGATGTAACGGAAAATAAAAGTAAAGTGTAAAATAGGAAATTTAATTTTAGATCTATTTTAATTATCCTTACATATATATATATATATATATATATAATTATAGAAGAATGTATAGAAAGAGCAAAAAAGCAATATAAACTACATAATTTAGCTTTAAGACAAATAAAGAAATAACAAGAAAGCTAATTTTTTCTCTCATTCACAGGAATTTTTTTTTTAATAGGCCTCACAACTATATTTTGGTAAGAGAATCTTTGTATTCAGAAATAATAGTTCTTAGTAGTAACATAAATTTTTTTAGTCTGTCTGTTATGTGCCTTTTTATATTTTAGTTCAAAAAATACATTTTACTTGCTATAACTACTTTATAAATTTGCCAAATTCTAAGTGACGGTAATCATAAACAATTAAAAGTAAATAAAACGTTATTTCTTAAATTACTTCGGATATCATTTGAAATTGAATATTTTAGACAACATAGTTTCCTCTTTGAAAACATGAATTGCTTAATTTAAAATTGTGAAACCAAAAAATTTTTAAGCGTAACATTGAAAAAATGTCGTACAATTGATCAATACACGATTGTTGGAACATTCGAATTTGTACTTATCAATACCCACGAAAGTTTTGAACAAAAAGTGCAATAAATGGACTGCTTACTTCACAAAAGTTTAAACCTTTAAGGGACATCCTCTAAATAGAATTTAAGCAAAAATTATGAATGATAAATGAAAAGCACGTTTTGAAATGTACTTAAGTAAAAGAGAACATCCTTGAGAGAACCCTTTAATTTGTTTCATTCTTCGCTAATATCTATACTAATTTAAAACGGTGACACTTCATTACTGAGAAAGGGAAGTTAAATTTAATTACTTCTAGTATTTTTAAATGACTGTGCAGATTCGAGTGAATGGATATTTTGAATTTCTTTTTTAGTTCATACTGGGCTGTCAATGCTTTTATTATTGTTGTAAATGTATGAAAATGTAAGCAAATTGTGAAATACGTGAAATTTAATAATTTAGAATCAAAACTTCGTAATAGGAACAATTTCTTTTAAAAAGATGTATGTAAAAAATGAAAAGCGATAACTTATATAATTTCAAGCAAATATTCCTTATATTGCAATTTTTTTCTTTTTTGCTAGACAGTTTATTTTCATACATTGTAAAAAAGTCAATAATATTTACTTCTTTTAAGCCAATAAGACTATACATTCGATGTCCTAGTTATTATTAAAGATGTTATGAAAATACACGTGTTTAAACATATCATTTACTTGTGTTTATCTAAGATGACTATTTTTACAACTTAATGTATGTTTAAATACGCTTTCACTTACTGAGAGGTATAAATCAGGTAAAACAATTGGCTAGATAAATATAAAAGTGGTTTCCTAAGGAGGAGAGAAAGAGAGAGTTTTTGTTCTTTAAAAATATTTTAAATTGAATGTGTAAAATACTCTTTCCTTCCTAGGCACAAAATAATTTTCAATTGTGATTTGTTTTTGGTAAAAATACAGTTTAAATCAATATACACCAGCTAGTAATCCATTAATCACAAAAAAGGTGTTGAACAAAGCAAACACATAAATGTAAAATATTTATATGAATTCTTTTCTTTTCATCAAATTCGGTCTTTTGTTTCCTGTGTTAATTCGTTGCATTGTTAAAGAAAAATAATTTGTTTTGAGTGAATATTTTTTTTCCAAATGCGTTCTTAAATCATGATTGATGTATGAAAGAAAACATTTTCTGTTAAGAAAACTCGATAAATGTCTTCAGTTTCCACTTTAAATTGTATTTTATAAAATTCTATTTTTTTAATGAAAATTATTGAATAAAAAATACTTATAAATGAGAAGATTAGTATTTCGAATCACTGTTTTCTAAAATACGGTAAGATCTGAACAATTCGTATTGGACATTTTGTCTTATTTATTGCTAATCACGGCTACTGTGAAATCTTTTACTTTCTAACTGTGTAAAATTTTACAAATCAAGAGTATAAGAATTTCTTAGGACATTTAATACCTCCCTTGGTGTTAATTCTTGAATTCTGATTTTGATGTATTGTTCCGTTAAATGCCCTTGAACTTTCAATTCCCTCCCAATTGATGCACGTGTTTGACCTATTATTTGGCGATTTAGGTTAATTTAGAATTGTAAAGTAACTTTTTTTTCTTCTGAAAAAAAAATCTTTTGTTTGTTTAAATTTCCACTTTTTTCGCCTCGTAATTAAAATGCTTCGCAAACCGCGTTTGTATTAGGCGACACTATCAGTCACCGAAAACTGGTCAAAAATATCACAATTATCTTCCAATTTATTTTAAATATCACAATGTTTCAATACCGTATATCAAGTGCCGGAAACTATACGCTTGATTTTGTTCTTTTATGTATGTTTTTAATATTGTGATTAATATTAGAAACATATTAATAACAATATTAGAAACATATTACTAACAATATTAGAAACATATATAAAGGAATTATAATTTATTATATTATAATTTTGTTAATTATAATTTATTTGGTAACAGCAGTTTTTTTGCAGCAATTCGTCCGTAATAATTAACAAGTTGTTATATAAAAAAAAGATACGTAACTTCTAAACATGGTTTATATTGCTTATAAATCTACGGAGGAGCAGTTTAAAGCGCTTGAACAGGACGAAATTTTTTACGATGAATTATTTTTTTCTATACATAATCTCTCTCAAAAAAATATTTTGTCAATATATTAAAAATTCTTCACTTCATGCGTTTTAATATTTAATGTTTATTGCAAATTATGAGTTGCCGTTTTTTTAAAAAAAGTACGTCAGTTTAATTTTGTTTCTAAAATAATCATAAGATGGCTATGTTCGGAACCGTGATTTTGAAAAAAAGAATATAAATTGATAATTTTTTGATTTTAGTGTCAATTGAATAAGAATATACCCATAAAATTGTTTTAAGAATATTATTACAGGAAAAAATTATTTAAATGCATTATTTTGGCAAAAAATGAAAAAAATATGACAAAATAAAAATTTAAAAATAAATTTTTTAAAAAATGATCAAGACTTCTGTATCGAATCTGAACAAGGACTTTTGAAAAATTTACTTTGGAACGGACATATTCATCTTTTAATATGTTACAGTAAAGAAATTTTAATAAAAAATACCCGATATTACTTCAATCCATCGTAATTTTGAAAATAATGCTAATTTTCAAAAATCCTAGTTCATCCCCTATATAAAAGTTCTAGTTATGCATAGTCCAAATATTATTATTATAGAAACATTTTTCATAACAGGAGAATTTTTTAAAATATAACATTCTTTCATCCTTTTAATTGTAAAAATATTGCATTTAAATAAATTTGTTCTTGTAATAATATTCTTAAAAATTTTTATATGAATAATCTAGTTCAATTGACACTAAATATAAAAAAAACATTATTCATTTGTATGATTTTTCAAAATCATGTTTCCGAACGTAATTCGGACCTTAACTTCGAAAAATAGTATTATAATTTTTTTTATTCAAAGTAGTATATGTTATACTCTCTTCTATTTTTCACTAAAAAAGAAAATAAAAATGTGTTTGTAAGGAGCCATTTAATTTAATTTTTAAGTTAAAAAAAAACTCGACAAAATTTAAACGAATTTCTAATTAAAAACTAAAGCACCCTCAAATTAAAATTCTAATTTAAATTGCGAAATATGTAATACCTTACATTAACATTAATTACCTTACTACCCAGTTTGTATTTTTTTAAATATAATAACACAGCCTTTAATTTTTCAAAATAAAATTGATTTTAAAATTTAATGTCACTCAGATGTGGCTTTTTCAAAAACTTAATAATTTTTTTAATTAAAAAAAAACTTACAACTTAATACTTTAAAAAAAATTAATTTTATACCTTTTTATTAATTGTAAATGTGGTTACAATGAACTTTTTACCTTATATTACTTTTAAGTAAAATATTAGAATCACTTTTTCAATTATTTGTTTTCTTTTTCTAACTATCAATGTAGTGAAGTATATATTTGATAAATCAGATATATTCTTCAGAATTAATACACCATAAAATTTATGTACAGTTTTACATGCAAAGAGTTTCAGATACGTGATCCCGTATGACACTAAATATTCGTTCCATTGCTGAACGTACTTTCACTCAACCCAGATTGCCACAGTAGCGCTTTAAAATGTTCATAACAAGTTAAGTATGTCAAAGTGATAATTTAGGTAGGCTTAGGTTGCCTCGAAGAAGTAATAGAGAAATTTCTTAACTTCTAATAAGGCCAATTCATCTCATCAAAGCCTCTAGTAGCAATTACTGAGAAGATAAGTAGATTGGTCTGAAGAACTTCCTATATTTTGAGGAAGGCTCTTTAGTAGGATCTCTACACAATACCTTCCAAATGATACAGGTTCTTGTTAGATGAAACATGTTTTTCACTTTCCCACTGAAATTTAATTATGTTTTTCATCATATACGTTATCAATTATACAAAATGTCTTATCCTTCCTTATTAATTAAAATTTCTATTGGTTTATACGATTTGTAGTATAGGAATAATATATTTATGTTTACTGTACGGAATGTTTCAAATATGTACCTATTATTTTCCACACACACACGACTGATAAACCTAATTAGATCTTTGTTATCACTGAACATTGTGATTTTATATAGAAGTGAAAAAAATTAGCCGTTTAAATTCATTCAACAGTTGAATATTTTTATAATGCAATTTTTAGTTAAATCTACAATTCTTTGCTTTATTATTTTTATTGCTCTACTTTTGGTTTATTTGAGGTTCTTTAAGGTATTTTAGATTAAAAATTATTCGGGTTACTCTCCACTTGGTTAGTTTGAAGATCATGATTTAAGATTATTAATATTTAAAATGCTGGAGGAGATTTTTTCTTCTTCTTTTTCCCCTATAAAGTGTTTTGTGTATATATTAAAATAATATAATATTCTAAAAATCTGAGTATGAAATTCTAAGAATATTTTTTTTGTAATACAGTTTTTATCACTTTGCGCAATCTTTTCCTTTACAAAATAAAACTCATTATATTTTCCTAACTCACACGTATTTTGTTTATTGTGAATATGTCTAAAGCAGGGGTGGTCAACCCGTGGCACGCGTGCCACAGTGAGACACGGAGGAGTTATAAAAGTAGCACGTGAAAATTTACTGAAAAATTTAAAAAAATTTGGAAAGATAATAAATAACCCTTTTTTACAGTTTTATTGAAGTGGGTTGTATCAGACAAAAAACCTCAAAATTTAGATCAAAAAATGTTTGTGAATAAATGTTTTCTGCTAAACATAATAAAATAAATATCACTCAAAATGAGCTGATTTTCACCTATAATAACCTAATTTTGTGGACATATGTAAGAGCTAATCGTAATGTAGATGACTTGGTAAAAAAGTAGTAATTCAAAAGTCACATTAAGTAAATACTGAACTCTTAAAAATTATTTTGAATTAAATGATTCAAATTACTCATTTTCATTTTATACTTAACTTGATTGATTGAACCTGTAAAAAGTCTATTAAAATAAAAACCTAAGTTTGTGTGCTTTTGTCTTATTTATTATATTATTTTTAAATTTCAACTACATAGACTTGCATTAAAAAATGTGGTATTTGAATAAAAATCCCATAATAAGCTTATAAGTAACATTTTTTTTTTTTACTTTTCTACATTTGTTTGTTGGAAGTGACACGTTTAATTATTTTTTATCAAATAGAGGCACTCTTCCCAAAAAGGTTGGCCACTTCTGGTCTAGAGAATATGCTTCTTTAAACATTCGAGATATGTACTATTTTAAATCAAAACATAAGTTCTTTTATTGATTCGAAAACTTCTAACAGTGTTTGAAAAAAATGTAGTTAAATAACTTCTTAGAATTTGTTTTGTTTTGTTTGTTTTTAATACAGGGTGCGGCGAAAAACCCGGACAAACAATTTTTTAAACAACTTTATAAAAAATTAAGAAATTAACAAAATATAATAAATAATAATAATATATATATATATATATATATAATAAGAGTACACTCGTACTAATAAACAAATTTAATTGGTTTCAAAGTGACCACCGTTTGCAGCAAGGCAGAAGCGCAAACGTTTGCAAAAATTTTCAACAATGAGCCTCAAGTCTTTTACCTTTAATCTATCCCATTCCCGCAGAAACAATTGCTTTAGAGAGTCTAAAGTTTTGTATGGTTTAGTGCAGTCTCTGGACTCAAAAATGGGACCATACACTGTAATCCATGAGATTGAAATCCGGCGAGTAGGGTAGCTATTCTTCACATAATATCATGTCTGGAAAATTTGCCTTGCTCCACTCTTGTGTCTTTTTGACCTTGTGAGCTGGTGCAGAGTCTTGTTGAAACGTCCACTTTGCATTTCCGAAATGCTTTTGGGCCAACGGAAGTGCAACAGCTGCAAGAATGTCCCTCTGGTACCCTTTTTGATCGAGTTTAAAGCCCTCTTCTACAAAAACCAAAGGTGTTTTGCCACTTGCGCAAATTCCACCCCAGACAGACCGACTTTGGATATTGGCGATATTCAACAATTGCCGAAGTGCTTGGAGCGTCCACAGACCAGATTCAATCGTTTTGGGAGTTTTGAACTTGTTTAACCGCAAAGAGCTTCTCATCAGTCAAAAGGAATGTCTCCCAGCGCTGACTTATGGCCCGTCTCAAAAGTTTTCGGCATCTTCGGAGCCGTACGAGATTGTTTCTTTCAGCGAGGAGTTGACATTTTCGTAACTTGTAAGGCTCCAGTCCAAGCTCCGTTTTTGCTACTTTCCTCACCGATTTGACACTTATTCCCATGTCACGAGCAATTTTCTCTTGGAAACCTTTGGATTTCTCTGGACTCGCTTTTCGATGGCCTTACGATTCCTTGAAGTGTTTATAGTGTGTTTCCGCCCACTTCCTGGACGTCGACCATCATTGCCAAGCTCTTTGAAATGGCAGATTGTAATAGACACTGTTTGCCGAGGTACATTAAGCAAACGAATGATTTCACGCTGTCGTTTCCTTTGCTGAAATAACTTTAAAATAGCAGCCCTTTTGCTAGACATTATCAAAAACACATAAATCGAAGAACAAACTATGAAATATATTTAAAAATATTTTATTATAA
The DNA here is from genome assembly GCA_019973975.1 of Trichonephila clavata. Classification (NCBI taxonomy): domain Eukaryota; kingdom Metazoa; phylum Arthropoda; class Arachnida; order Araneae; family Nephilidae; genus Trichonephila; species Trichonephila clavata. The sequence continues at coordinate 100,385 of BMAO01003605.1, read as the reverse complement.
ATTAAAAATAAATTCGTTAACTATTCCAGGAGGCAGGAAATTTGTACGGGTTTTTTTACCTGTATTTTTTTCTAAAGCTTGGAATAATACCGCTAATAAATGACCAAAACATAAGAGCACTGTGCACGTACATTTCAGGTTTCTTCGTTAAAAAGAGGGTGACGTTATACGGCGAATATACCTAACAATCAAAAATTGCAGCTTGAAAGTATAGGTGCGAGTTATACGCCGGACTTAACGGTATATATATTCATTTTTTTTATTGAGAACACACACACACACATATTCTCTTTAATTAAATGCTTACCAACTGACGGCATATTATTTAATTGTATAACTATTAATATTCGTTTCAATAAATGGTCTAAAATTATATTCAAGTTCATAAAGATAATAGCAGTAGTTGATTGACCGTGGTGTGAATTTCGTGTCCAATGTTGTTTGAGTAATTTTCTAACTGACTCTGTCAAAATTCGTAGAGTGGACTATTATTGTTAAATAGAACTGAACCTTAAAATAATCGCATGGGTGATGTAGCAGTTACGAGAGTTAAATATGAACTCAGGTGTCTTCCTCGTCTTTTGATCTTGGGTTCGTCACGAACAGTACCAATCTAGAATATTAATTCAAAACAGACCAATGACCATATATTATACTTTTAATGTATGCGATAACTAATGCTACAAATTATCTGAGTTAATTAAATTTTTTCCCTTACATACTTCTCTTTCAATTTTTATGTAAAAATTGGAATAAATAAGGTTTTTTTAAAGAATAGTTACCTTCAATTTCATCTAAGTAACTTTTTGTTTTGTAATGGTCCTAGCCTTCAGGACTCACACGTAAATAATTAACTAGCTTACCCGCATAATGGGATGATTCTAACAATATCTCTTAAAATTAACAGCTTGCGTTTTTACAGAGAGATTACTCAGAATCTATCGAACGATATCTTTCCACCAATCGTAGTCTCCATCCACGGAATTCACGGATTCCAAGACTTCCTGTTGCCAATTTATACAACAAAACGAGACTCTGGAAAATCCTTCTCATTTGTCTTCTTCACAGTATAGTACGCGGGTATGTCTTATTTGTACTTTGTGTCGTCCATCGTTGTTTGTATGTGTGTTGTTCAAGTGTCTAAGAGTTAAATAAAGTAGATTATCTATCAATAAGACTGTCTCATAATACCAGCCATATTATATCAACCATTTAAGTCAGGGGTGTCAAACTCGCGGCCCACAACGAGCTTTTTGCAGCCCGGTCAATAAATTAACAAACAATAATATATAATAAAATATCCAAATTTCACCCGAAATAGGAAAGATAGTAGCAGAGAAAGATGTCAAGCATCAGGGCGTACATATGAATTTTTTTTGTTCTTTTATATATGTTTATTATAATGTATTATTTGAAATAAACCAACTTTTCTGAGAATTTTATTTTTTCCCTATATATAAATATATACAAGGAAAGTGTGAATTAACAGTAGGAGTTTAATAAGTAGGATTCGAGAATTATAGCAAATATTAATTTAAGTTATTACATATATATATAATGAAAAGTAAAAAGTCGTACTAAACACCCTCTAAACATTATTGGAATTTTTAAAAAAATAGAAACTCTCGGAATATCATGACAGTCGAATCTCGATAATTCAAAACCTTCGATAAAACGAACCTCTCGCTAATTCGAAATAGATGCTCATCCCCTGTAAACTCTCTTTTATAAATACTGTTGCGTGTGTATGTGGTGTTATAAAATAATAATAATAATATTCTGGAGTCCTAAAATTGTCTTTTTCCTGGATTTATTGGCAACAATAACTTTCAACAATAAACTTAGCAATCTTTAACAAATTAAATCAAGATACACTGATTAGACTGAAACTAATGAGAATTCTAATATTTGAGATAAAAATCCTAGTAAACAACGGCACCTGGTACGCCGAAGCCAATAATTACCAGTAAACAACAGCACATCTAGTTATGCCGAAGCCAAGTTCAAGATTTCTCCTGAGACAGAATCCGTTATACATATGGTTTCTATCGAGATAGACCACGTGGGGTTTGAGGGTGGTGTCAACCACGCTCCACCCACTCAGTCCACCCGGTTCATAATTCACAACACTCTTGATATTTCGAACTAAAACAATACGTTTGGGTATACTCAATATTTTGAAGTAAAATCTGTGGCTGGCCGTAATAGAATACGCGATAATTCGAAGTGATCTTATAAAACTCTCGACAATTCAAACACTCACTAACATGTAGAGTCCTATAGCAAATAGGTTGGATCTTACATATTTTGTGTTGGATTTTTTTTGTTGCTTATCTCCCCTGTAACGTAGTCCCTTTGAGGACCATCGAAGTTCACTTTGATAACTCTGACAGTAGTTTTAGCGTCACTAAACAAACTGTGCAACTTTTTCCTTGAAAATCATGTAGATGCAGATATTTTTCAAGCTTAATTTATTCTAGAAAAATCTATTGACCATAAAAAATTAAATGACCAAATCTATTAGATTAATTGCCATAAAAAAGATAACCAATTTTTTTTGTCAAAAAATATAATGTCTATAGTATATATATTCTTCTAATAGTTATTTTTAATATATAAATGTATTCTTTTAATACATGACTTTTAACTTCTGTATAATATTTATACTATATAATATGTACTTTTAAAAATACTTTAAAATAATTTTATACATATGTGCAATTGTTGCTCTATTACATAGTTTAAAATTTAAATGTGTTAGAAAAAAATTTATCTTCATGTATTTTGGGAATTTTTCTTATTCTCTTGATAATTTAAACTCTTGATAATTCGAAGTTTTTTATTGGTCCCTTTAACTTCGCATTACTATATCCGACTGTATATTTTTTGTTAATTGCATAATTTTATAAGAAAAATAATTTTGAATCTAAAAATAAGGAAAAATGGGAACGGAAGAGGTTTGCCGAGAGAGGCGGGATGGGTGAGACTTAAATTTCTTCGAATCTTTTGATGATTACACCCAAGCGTCATAAAACTATTCTCCGTGAGATCTGACTTTTCATTTGATTGGCAGTTGCTGAAATTAGTGAGGGTGGGTTTGATCATGCCTAATATTTTTCATTTAAGTATTTTAGATCATGAGTGCATTTAAGAGGATGCGCTCCCTCTTAAATAAAAATAATTAACAATATCCATTTTTTTACATCGCGTGTATAAATAATGAGTATTTAAGTATCTCTACAACGAGATTCTAATTTTGTTGGATATAGAGAAGTAGAGAGATAAATATTCGGTGCCTTTAATTCAATTGCAAATTCGATTGAAATGTAAATTTATTTTATGACTTTCGATTTTAAAATTTAAATAGATTATTTTTAAGGATAGCATTTTTTTCCCTCATGTAATTTATTTCAAGCTTTATTTTACAAAAAAACAATAGCTCATATGTCTTAAGATTGCTGAATAAATACATTTTTAGTTATAAGAGATCTGTTCATCGTCGTTTCTTAAGATCTAAGAACATATTTTCTTATATTATAGGTAGTGTTAGTTTGCTTATTTACATTAATTTATGACTGTTAAAATTAAAATTTTGCACCATAAACATAAATTGTAAACATTCCACAATGCACAAGTTCTAAAAATTTTACAATTTTATACTTTATGGGCAATATTTTGCATGCGTACTGTGTTTGCATCAACGCATATGCTATGAATTTAAAAATTTAGTACTGTATGCCTATGCAACAAGTTTCAAAATTTTGCACTGTATTCATCTAGAGCAGGGGTCGATAGCTGTGATGTACCAAACCAATCTACCAATAGGATTCAGAGTGCCCCACTCTAAGACATTTTTGAAACAATTCGATCCCCATAATAATGCATGCAGAGTTAGAGAATAGAGGTCAATGAGATATAAGATATTTATAATTTTATCATACATTAATTTTGCATCACTTAAAGATATTTCTTAACATAAAAAATAAACTGCATTTCAAATATAACTATTTCTTCAACAAAATTTAAGAAATTAAAATTGTGTACATATGTTATGTATTTTTAAACATATTTATTAAAACAAGAAATATACAAAGTAAAATATAAGTATTTCCCCTCTTTATAGTTAAATAGAAAAATAAATAAAATTTTAATGCAGACCCTACCTTGTACCGCTCTATACTTTCATTTCGCAAACTCAGGGGTATAATGAGTGACTTTCAATTTGTGCCACGATTTTCAGCATTCAATTGTTAACCAACTTCTTTTCGGAATCGAAATATTTTTCATATGAGGAAAGATTTTTTACTTACATATGTAGAACCAAAATCGGAACGTAGAGTAAATGGAATTTTTTTTTCATACAATTAAATATCTTCAGCAATTATTTCGTAATTCCGTAAATGTCCATAATTTTGAATTTGTTTGTCAAATAAAGTCCATTACAAATTTGTCAGTTTCAGTTCACTCAAAAATTAACAAACTAGTAGAGTGATGCAGAGTGCCACTGAGAATTATACCGTGTGCCACATGTAGCACGCGTGCCATAGGTTGCCGACCCCTGATCTAGAATAGAAATTTTAAGGATTCTGAAGTATACATACATATATATATATATATATATATATATATATATATATATATATATATATATATATATATATAAATGAACAATTTGAAAAAGCATATTCGAAGTGGAAGCATTTACAAATCATAACACCATTTCGAAAAAAAAATAATAACCAAAAAGTATTTCAACCTGAAAGCTTTCAAACAATTTCAAATAAATTTTAAATTACAAAATTGCTTAAAATATTAATTATAACTCTTTACAGGTACAAGAAAATAATTTTCGTATCTTCTTTTGTCCATATTTACTTCGTGAAGTTATGGTAATAAAATAATGTTTTTATAAAATATCATATAACTCTCCTTATATGTTATAAGTTCAATTAATTTGATTCCGCAGTTTCTTACATCTGGTATAGCTAGTGCACATCTGCAAGAGAACCTGTGCTAATTTTATTCTTATTTTTTGGTTTCTCTTATTCGTAATCGTTAACATTCACACACATGACAAATTCACCAATAATATTTTTAAATATAAAAAGAAAAACTTTTTTTTTTCAATGTGCTTCATGTTAGCTACTAAGCCTTAGCGGATTCGGCAAGTCCCTAAATGTGAGAGCCGTTTCAGTGAGGGCACCATCTGGTGGCGGCTCTTCTAGCTACCAAATTTGGACGCTTGAATTAATTTAATTCAAGCTCTCTCACTGGATGCTAAATATTGCCATGATTTAATTTTGCCTAAAGTACCAAAGCCAAATTGATACTCAAGGGATCTTTTACATGTCACGTAATCATATGACACATGCGTGCCTATGATTTTTGCATCCTGAAAATCTATCGACTCCAGCCGGGGTCGAACCCGCAACCTTAGGCTTATGAAGCGGGCACGCTAATTCTAAGCCACCGGAGCCTACTATAGAAACGAAAACTTAAAGAGAAAAATGTATATTTGTTCTTTTTAAATTTCATTGAATATTATTTTAGTTTTTATTAAAAAACTTTATCATTTTTCTCAAATATTAATAAAGCATAACAACACTGTATAAACTAAATATATTAATGAAAAATGTTCTAGACGTATTTGCGGCATTGATAAAACTGTTACAGCACATTCCATTGCGATAACTTAACAAAAAGAACAAATTTGAAGGTATATTAATTATTCTATATACTAGAGATATGAACTTTCTTTTAAACTTATAGAACAATGCAATTTCCTTGATACTTCTTATCAAATAAAAATAAGAAATAATAATAATGATGCATTGAACAGTGAAATTTTATCAAAATAATAAGCTATAAATCAGTACTAAATGCTCAACCGAAAGAAATGATAACACACTTATTATTTCATAGGAAATTTTTTTAACTCAAATATATGATTAAAAAATTATCTCTCCTAAGAATTACACTATAAATTTAATTAAAGCTGTTTTCCAAATGAGAGCATTGTTCCGATACATTTGTGAAAAAGTATAACAAAACGTTACATTAAACAACTACATTTGCAAGTAGAACGACCTGGTGCACTCCCCCCTCTCACCCCCGACCCCATTTTATCAATCAAAAAGTTATTAAATAAATAAACAAGAAGCTATCTCTCCAATTGATTAAATGGGCTTTCACTTTTCGAATTACCATGTCCTTTTTTCCTTGATTGTTTATTGTTTAGAGAGTGAAGAGCCTTAGAAGAGTTGAAAGTGAAACGCCTTTGGCATTCTTTGGACTCGAAAGATGCATTCCGCGGTGACCGCCATTACGACTGGCATTGGCAAGAGTTGAACACGTGAACTACAGAAGGAGAAACAAGCTGCAAGCAGTAACCGGAAGATACTGAAGCTCTCGTGCAAAAAGCCAACAACCCTTAAGTGGAACAGCAGACAAAAAGGGTTTATTTCCTGGCTAACGCTGTCAGAAAAATAACTGTGCCACGTTGATAGCATTTCACTTTTTCTAGGCCACTCTTTTCTCACCTTCGTATTATCTCGAGAATGGGAGGTTAGCGGTTCTGATGGTCAGATAGCAGGAATTGTCGTCCTTTTCGTTTCTTTTCCTTTCACGACCAACGGGGCACTGGACTCTGGGCCATTATTGTCTTACTGCCTGACTGGAGTGGAAAGAAAATAATCAAATTTTGAAGGGGGAAAAAGCGTTTTTTCGTGCCTTGTGCGAAGATTATATCTTTTCTTTTTCTTCTTTTTTTGCGGTATGGAAGTTTTTGAAGAGACGTAATTTCCTATTTTTTCCCCCCTTTCCATAAAAATTACGTGCTACAGAGAGGTACAGTAATAAGAGTTTTGAGAAAATTGTAAGAAAGTTTTAAAAAACGTGAATGTAATTTGAAAAAAAAAGTGAAAGTTTGGGAGATATCATCTGGATTGCTTGTTAGGGCTTTAGTTTCATGGGAACAAAATTTGTGCCACATTATGTGCCAAAAAAAAAAAAAAAAAAAAAGAACTAACAAAAAAAAAAAAAAAAGAAGAAGAAATTATTGTTTCTGATAAAGCGCCTCAGAATTTTTATCTGTATGAAAAACTCTGAATTTCTTTTTGTTAATTATGTTTATTACACTCAAAACGGTAACAAGAAATTATTCAATATAAAATCACAGTAATTTCTTACAGAATTGATGAATATTCCAAATGAGAAAAATTCACAAATATCAAGTTCTTTATTTCTTACGTATTTTGCAGAGTAATAAATTTGATTGGTGTAATAATTTGCAGAATTATTTTCACGGAAGAAGAATATTATGTTCAGATTAGATTTTATTTAAATAATTCCCATTTCAAAAAGGAAAATTATAAAATAAAAAAAGAGTTATTAAAGTAAATTAAAATTTACTTTTAATTGTAATGATTTAGGTTAATTTTTTAAATAAACTATGGCATATATCATTTTAAAGTTGTGAACATTTTAAGCCATCAGATAAACATGTTAGGGAATTAAGTTCATTTAACTAAAAATGAAAGGAAAAATTGATACAAATTAAATAAATCCATGGAAAAAAAATGAAAATTTAAATTCATTTTTGTATTGGTAAATTTTTTATTGTCATTTAGCTTCAAAAAGAAGAATTAAAAAGAGGAATGAGAGGTGCGCAAGCATATCAAAAAGTTAAAAGTATATATAAAAGATTTTTTTTAAAAAAAATATTAATTTCTGAAAGGAGGCAATAAATAAATACATTCTGACATGATCAAAAATGAAATACATATTTACACTGAGATAATATACTCATAAATGTATTGGTATTGTGCAATGTATTGAATAACTATTTTATCAAAATTACTCGTAAGTTAATAACAAGTTTAACAATAACTAGTGACTCACACATTGGCTTGTCATATACAAAATTATATACAAAATACTTATCTCGAAAACTTGTACGGTTCATAATTAAAGTCGTATTGTAGCTTTAGAGTCAAAGTACATTATTATCAAATTCAAAATATATTGTTATTGTATGGAGGGGGCGCGATGAAAATTATGATTGAAAATTGGGTCACGAATATTAAAAGTTTGAGAAGCACTCTGTTAAGGCGGTAATTAAGTAATTTGGTACAAGTCAGTTTTCAGGTAACTTAACAACAGTTAATCTTCAGGTATTTCAGTGAAAAAAATTGATTTTTAGTTTTATTTGGGAAAAAACTTCCAACTCTCTTCTTTTTTTCCTTCTGCAGCTAAACTATTAGTATTTTACCAATCTAAATAGAGTTACTGCTATGTATTATTTAACAGAAAGTAAAAGAGAGTTTTCGCTTCAAATCACAAATTATCAAAAGTGCAACTTGTAACACAAAATAACATTTTAAAGAAAAATCGATAAATATCGTAGATCTCAAACTTTGCATACATATTTTTTTATAAATGAATATTTTAATAATAAATTTTGTTAAAAAAGTTATTTATCAAAAATTATGGTTTCAAGTTGTAACGAGCTATCTCGCAAGGCTTTCATCTTAAAAATAAGAAGTTTTCAACTCTCAAATTACTCTATACATGATATGTTTTCCAAAAAAGAAAGTAATCAACTTTTGAAAAATTACACTTTGAATAAAATAATAACAAAACAATAAATGCAGAAAAACTGATGATTGTACAATATGTTAATTTTTTAAAAATGTTCCTTAACCTTGGTCAATTTTAACTTTTCAGAAAGAGGGAAAATATCACATGAAGGGCCTCTGCCCCCTTAAAAATTCTTTATTAAAAGAATTATTAAAGTATAATAATAACAATGGCGCACACAAGTCGGGCCTCCTCCCAAGCCTCTGATTTTTCTTCTCGATTGATGATAATCCTATGTAAATAGTACGTAAAATTTAATTTCGTATTTATTATTAATAATAATTGTTATTAATAAATGCTAATTATTTATTCAGCAATTAATTTCTTTCTGTTTTTTGTTCCAAAAAATCAACAAAATAAAAATATGTTGGACGGCGTTTTGGAGCCTGATACGAAAAAGGTGGAATTTCGATTCTGGAGCACCCTTGAAAAATTCCCATGTGCGCCACTGAATAATAATATATAATAATGCAGAAAACTAAAAGCCTAATACATGACAGATTATATAAGTAATTAAGGATTATGCCTTTCTTTATATATAGATATTTTAAATATTTTCTTTCAATCGTTTGTTTTCACAAATTTAGATTTTTCAAAGATAATTTAACAAAACTAGATTTTTCAAAGGTAGTTTAACAAAATTATATTTTTTTAAAGACATCGTTCATGGCTAAAAATAATTCATTCATTCTGTTAATATAACTGAAATCCAAATGCAAACATGAATGAAAGTTGTAAGCGTAAGAGAAAAAAAAAGACCACGCAAACGAAATATTTTATATTTGTTTCAAAAGTATTCATTTTACAAAAATGTGCACAGAATTATCTTCACCAAAATCCATTTAAAATCGATTTAATGGCTGAGAGCATAGTAAAAAAAATGTGCAGTTATCTAACTGTATGGCATTGAAAGTGAAAAAAGAAATATAAAGTTTAATTTGAAAGCAAAAAAAAAAGAATTACAAATACAAAGGTAACATTAACTTTCTTTAATTAAATGTAAAAAAAAAATCACGTGTCATATTATGTTTGATAGTTATTTCAATGAAATTCCAACATTTCAGTGCGGCCGCGGTGGCCGAGTGGTCTAGGCATCGGATGATGGCTAGCATGTCATGAGTTCGATCCTAGTACCACCAAAGACCCGCCGTGTAGGGGAGCGATGCACGTTAAATCTGTCAAGAGCTCAAACGTCCTCCCGTTGGTGTGGTAGTTAGGAGAGGGGTGCCAGCTCAGGTGTCGTCCGCGTCACTTGACCATGGTTCAAAATTACGTGGACCGTCGCCACAAGCCCTCGTGTTGCTAATCAGTACGACGTTAATATTCTCTCACTCTCACCCAACGTTACAGATATATACTTCGTAATTTATTACTGCAATAATTATAATTTTAACATAAAAGTACTCAGACACACAAACTTTAAATTAAACCCTACTTAGACCATATTTATATGTTAAACAAACAAAAGAAAGAATATCTTTCAAGGTTCGTCAGATTAAATAGAAGTTTAATATCCACGATACTTGAATCCATTTATAATATGATCTATATAACAAGTTGGGTTTTCAAAAGAAGGATTGAAAAACTTCATAAACGTAAAGTTTAAGCAATTGAATTGAGAATTTTCAATAAAATGTAGTTATTTTTATCTTCCTTAGACGTTATCCATGAATTAGAAAAAACTAAAAAGATCCTAACATGAAGAGTATCGCAGTAAATTAAATCAAAATAAATTTAAGATTAAGAGCATTTTATACAGTAAAATCAAAACTATTTTCCCTGCATCTAAATCTCTACCAAATATTTTCGTTTTGTCCGAAGCCTTATCTTTCACCTTGCAGGGAAATAAACAATGATACTTTTTCTCAATTTTGTCAAACTGGAATCTATTTGACCAGTAATTAATTACACACAAGAATGTTTCATTTCTATTTCTTCACGAAAGCTTATCTGTATCGCATCGCAGCCCAAGCGATTAGCTTACCCATCTGCCTAGTTTTTCCGCTTGAAAGAGTTCCAAGATCATTTTCATTCCGAAGTGAAATGATCAATTTTCACTTTCTCTCGTAAATTTAATTTTCTACTTTTTACCACAACCTTATTGCTTTTATGCAGTAAATTTATTACTGATATGTGTATTCCTGAGAGTTTATAAACAAAAAGAAAAAAAGTATCAAAATATTTCTCGAGGGCAGATTAGGTTTACTATCTTTCCTTTCATGTCACAAAAATCCGATTCTTTTGAAAATTACTTCAAGAACCAATTTAATTATTTGTTAATTTTTTTCAAGGTTTATTAATTTTAAATTGTACTTCTCTCTTTCTTTCACAAAAACAAAATAACGCTTCTAACAGATATGTTTCTCTCTCTCACAACGGATTTTCTTCCAAATACTACTTAGTGTAAGCCAGTGCTTCTCAAACTTTCAGTGTTTGCGACTTAATTTTCAATCATAATTTTCATCGCACCCCCCTAAACAGAATAACAATATTTTGAATGCAATAATGCTGCACTTTGATGTTAAAGCTACAATAAGATTTTAATCATAAACAGTTCAAATTAGTAAGATAATTATTAAATTTTGTATATGACAAACCTATATGAATCTTTAGTAATTATTAAACTTGCTCTTAATTTAATACTGTGAGATTAATCATCAAATACATTGTGCAGTACTGATACATTTAGAAGTAAATTATATCAGTGTAAGTGTGTTTTTTATCATGTCTGAATGTATATTTTGTTTTGTATCCTTTCAGTACATTTTTAATTAGTTTTTTTTTGACTTTTCGATATGCTCGCACCCCCCTCATAGGGTTATCACACCCCCTTAGGGGAGCGTGCCCCACAGTTTGAGAAACGCTGGTGTAAGCCTTTGAAAAGTTTCATATTCTTTATAACTGTTTTTTTTTCATGGAGAACATTTATAAATCTCGTGCACCACACGGGGGCTTACAACACAATGGGAAGAAGGAAGGATTACAGCACAAGCATTTATACTTTCTCCGAGATTCGAACCCAGGGCCTATGGCACCGCAGTCAGTGTCACTAAAATACCGGATGGGCGACGTTACAACTGTTTGGATTCATTTTTTTAATTTTTGCGCTACCACAATTAAAACATGAGATTTTGAGCGAGTGTTTATTAAAACTAGAGCTATTGGCATAGTACCTCAAGTTTTTTAACAAAGGTTAAAGGACGAGGAGGACAGTTCAGCTGGAATACCCTCTCGAACTTCCACACCATGCCAATGAATGCGTGAATTTTTCACGTCGCACTGTTCAACTACACAAGGGCTTTTGGTGACGGACCTAGTATTTTTGCACCATGGTCAAGTGACGAAGACGACGCCTGAGCTGGCACCTCACTCTCCTAACTACCACACCACACCAACGGGAGGACGTTCACACCATTCCAAAGTGAGGACTTTGAGCCATAAGGACCTCAACCCCTCTACATAGTAGGTCTTCAGAGGGAACAGGGCTCGAACTCATGACACGCTGGCAACTAACCCCTGACCATAACCACTAGGCTACTACGACCTCCATGTGATATTTGAAGTTAGTCTTTATAATTTTTAAGCATGATCAGAGGAAGTTAATGTCAAATAACGAAACATCTTAGCTGAATTTCCATACTAAGTTATGTAATGAATCTGAATTCAGTTTCAAAAGGCATTCTATTCTATTCTGTGTTTTTCATGGAATCGGGACTTGAATCCATATACTCCTTCACAGAATACGAAATTAATCGTTCAATCATGCCCCTCCAGACCAGCAATACTTATTTTCTAAGATTTTTGAATATTTTTATTTACAGTCGAAAAATCTTCTAACTAAAAAATATGCGCAAACTACCCATTTAATACATTTTTACTTTTGTGCAGATCTCACTTCCGTGAAGCCAAGGAAAAGTTAAAAACTATTCATGTTCCAAACTTCTGGGAAAATTTAGATCAATTGAAAAAACATATATATATATATATATATATATATTTTAAAAACCTTTGTTAAATAGTAGAAACGCCCAGACGCGGCAGTTGCAAAAAGCCTCCCATTTCTAAGTTTTCTTATTTGAAGAAAATAAAGCCCCGCTGAAATAACTCTGACTATTTGAGAAATTTCTTAAACTTCTAAATATAAGTCGGAGACAGGAAGTATTTCTTATTCTTTCTCGTCGAAAATCGAGACATTTCTTGAAAAGTCATGAACTCGGAAACTGGAACACATCGATAATTTACAAAAAGAATGAGATATTTATTAGAAAATAGAAAAAGCAAAAATCAATAACGGAGACGTCTCATGGCAGAAATGAATATTATAAACAGAAATTTTACTTTTTTTTTGAAGGATTGTAAGATTTAATGTGTCTCTTCAATGAATATTTTAAATGACGATGAATAAGGAACTTTTTGTTGGTTTTTCAACGTTTTCCTTATGCAATTTAAATCACATTGAGAAACTATTAATAAAGAAGATAACTCGTGCTAAATAAAATGTTTTAAGAGAATTCTTTGATCACCATAAATAGAATATGAAATTTCTTTTAAAGCTGATTCAAATTTTTAGGTTCAAGAGGTTTTCGGCTTATTTAAAAATGTTTTTTAATGACAAGTTTTTTTCTAATTGTTATAAACACGTTTCATTTGGATTTGAACACACAAACAGATGCTTCTGAAGCACCATGCTTAAAAATTATGAGAATTTCGCAAGCTATGAGAATTATTATTTCAATCACTCATATTTAGCTGAAAGTTATCTGGTATATTTAAAAAAAGAGTACGAGTTTTCCCTAAGTTTAGAAATAGAACCCAGTACACTTTTTATAGGTATAGACCAACATTCATTTGAGTGGTATAGATCCAGGGGCGTAACGTAAACCCCCGTAACCTTGCATCGCGAAGGAGTATGACTAACACCAAGTACATATTTAACCAATTTTTAAAGTATTAAAAGCCCAAAAATTTGGCTTTGTAGGGTGACCCTAATATTCTCCATTACTTCAGTGGATAGATATTTGATATTTTCTACAACACACAACTGTTTGACTCCTTTCTTTAAACTATATTTCTATTATATGTATTAGTGGTATTTCATTGCAATCTTGGGCGATATTCTCGTTTGTACATTTTGTTAATTTTTTTAAAACCTAACAGAAAGAAAATATTTACTTGATTTCTGGACTTATTATTCAAAAATTAGAAGCCTTCTTCATTAATAACATTTTATCAGGATCATCTTTCAATAAAACTTCACACTAAATTTGTAAGATTTTTACTGAGAGAAATTTCTGTCACTTAAAGTGTTTCTTATTGTTAATTATATCAGCTCCGGAAGCACTTTAATCTTGTGTAAGTTAGTAGCGATAATATCGATCGTTCTCACTTTTGGGATTTAGCCAACAACCGCTCGAACTGCGCGATATAGATGGTTGAATTGAAGAGCAACAATTTTTCTTTCCGTAAACAAGACGTTTACCATGGCGCTCTAACAACTTCAAGTAACTAACGCTGCTCAGCATGATAAATGCCTTCGTCTAAGTACGTGTCGGCGGAATTTTCACTTTCCGTTGTCACGCTATCAACCTTGTGTGACGACAAATAGAGAAACGGTACTCAATGACGGTCAACGACCCTAGGCTAGGACATAGCTTCCAGCCATCCGTGAACGCAGTTTTGTGTCAAAGGTGGGCTCGCATAGTCACGCAAGTAGCGGACCCATTGTTCGAAAGTGAAATAAAGCTGAGCAAGTTTTCACTGCAAAGCTGTACTTCAAGAGCGAAAGGCTTAACGAAGCAGAACTCGTAATCGTCGCCATCTCCAACAATGGCGGTATGTAGTGTAAGTGGGATCACAAAGCTTACAAATCATTAGGGTGACTCTTATGAAGTTTTATTCTTGATTTTCAATCCAAGAGGAAAGCCACTACTGACCGACTTGTTTTAGTAACCGAGTTTATGCTCAATAGTATGAAAAGCGAGTTCGATAGACTTTGCCGATTCATCGGTCCTGTTTAACAATGAACATGTTGAAGCTCACCTATTTACGAACAGCACAAACAAAAAGTAGTACTGGACAGTTATAAGCGGCTTTCTGATGAGCTTTGTTCCGCAACCTTGTGCATCTTCTTTTACTCTCAGAGATTTAAAATTTCACCGGACTCACTCCCGAAGTCATTATTTTCGATCTTTTTTTATCACTCATACGGAAGTCGTTCTTTGAATACTACAATTGATTGCTATGAATAACCCCTAAGATTAGTTTTCCCTTTAAACCTTTTTTATTTATTTGTAATGAATTGTTACACAATCATTCATCTTTGAAATATGGACAGAGATTTTATAATCGCTTTACCGAATGTATAAAATAAAGGCTTTTGTTAATGTTCAGTGTATTGCAGTTTAATAGAATCTATTTATAATTAAATTGTGATACAAAATACGGAAACTGGTATACATTCCGTTACCATATAATACACAAATAATTACTTAATATAAAGAGAACTGTTTTTAAGATCACTCAAAATACTTTTTCATTGATAATTATAAATTAACTTATAGAGCAGTGAGCAACTTTAAGAAATATTACCATTTGTAATATCTGACCGAATTTTGCTAACGTTTGAGCATGATGCATCAGCCAAAAGCACAGATAGATAAAATAGGGATATCAGAGTGATGCTCAAAGGAGAAAATTTATTTTTTCAAAGATAAATAAAAGAAAACAGTTTCATTAAGAAAGCATAACAAGGAATTTCAATGAAAGGAATGAATAAGCTTTTTAAAATATTTTCAAAGATTAAAAGGAAAATCTATATTTAGATTATTTATACATTAAAATTTAAATGTATTTGTGCGTATTTTCACGTGCTTAATATTACTCATATCTTCTCTTTAATATTTAGATTATTACTATAAATTTAAATACTATTTATATGTTCTATTGTAATGATAACAAAAGATTAAACAAAATAATTTTGAAGAGAAATTTTTTTTAAAAGGTAAAGTTCATTTTACTAGAGCAGAAATTTCCGAACAAATAATTTAACAAGCAATAACTTTAATATATTTTAGCACCTTCACACAAAGTGTTAAAAATATCTTCAGTTCGAAATCACACCAGCATTTAAATATATGCAAAGTCCCTTCGTTCAATTTTTTTTGTTGGAAATGCTCATATTAAACAGGTAACTCTTCAGTAAACCTTTGTGAAATCCTAAGTTAGTCATTTTATTCCTTTTCATGAAGAATAAAATGGAATTTGGAATTAAGCAACGATTATCACCAGCTTTATAAATTATAAAATTAGAAAAAGTAAGTGATAAGATCTTAATTAAATTATTTAACGCTTTAATACTACACAAAGTGAAATAAGAATTATAATGATTAGAATTTTCAAAAAGAACTCTTTTACTACTACGCTTTTATAAAAAATGTCTGAGTAGAACAACATTCAAAATAGTACTCATGCTCAAAGTTAGAAGCAAAATTCTTTTCTTTGGGAAATGTTTTCCATTACTATAATTTGCTATCAATATAACACTGTATTAGAATACACATTAGCATCGTCATAGTATTTTCAAAATTATTTGAATCTGTTGCAAAAATATTGTTAGATAAAACAAAATGTACGCGATTGATCTGTAGAAATGTACAGCTATTTTAAAATGAGCAACTGACTAAAATCATTTTTTTTAACTTGCTTAAAAGCAGAAAAAGAGATAAAAAATATGGGAGTTCATAATTATTTTTAAACTCTAAAAATTACTAAAAGTTAAGCAAAAGCGTTTCTTAAAGGGAAAAAAGTACAGTAATACTTCGACTTAAGCAATTTTAAAATCTCGTCGACTAATCTTTTTTTTCTCACTCTTTTTTTTTATCACTGACACACAATCGGAATCAGTACCATAGCAAATGAAATTGGTAATGTGATTGAAGAGGTTGTCGATCTTGTCAGGCAAATAAATTTAGAAGTGGATAGTGATGACATTCAAGATTTGTTGGATTCCACTATCAGGAGTTGGTAATTGACGAGTTCATAGAAATTCATGGGCTAATATATATATATATATATTAGCATACTATACGGGGAAATTTTGTGCGGGGGGGGGGAATCTTTGACCCAGCAGACTACTTTGTTAGAATTTATGAAACCTATATCAAAATAATTGCGATTTTGTATTTGTGTTATCTAAGGTTTTATTAAGCGTTTTTTTCTAAATTATTATTTTATTTCGTCTCTGTCCCCAATTAAAAATAATTTATACGTATTTATAAGCGAAATTATACCCCGATTTACGTAGGTGTCTCTCAGTCCCATCGCATAAATTCGTGGTATTACTGTAATTTTTTTTTCTAGGAAATGAGAAGAAGGATTTTTGGAGAAAATATTTCATTTAATCAACCATCTCTATGTGTTCAAAAAATCTATATCAAATACTTTAAATCTCCAAAAAATACAATGTAAAAAACTTCATCTCTCATAGTATTTGGAAAAATTGAGAAATAAATCAAGGCCCTTTTCTCTGTAAGAAAAGGGCACACACACACAAACTGTAACTACAACGACGAATGTCATTCTTATCAAACAGCACACTTCAGTTGCGAACTTGTTTCGTGAAAACAAGGGCAATGCTGTAGCTGAACTTCAGAAATTTCACCATCGCGAAGATTTACGCAACATAATTCCTGCTTCCAAAGTTGTTAAGGAAATAATAAAAGGGATCAAAAGAAACTGGACGCCTGAGAATTCGATTTAATCAAGGGCGCCAACTTGTCTCTCAACAAATCGGTCAGATGTTACCACAGCTGTCGCTTAACAATTAATGAATGATTTGCGATTTCTAAAAAATTATGTTCAGGCCAAGATGGTTGTATTTCCTTCATTTATACAGTAAGTTCGATCGACAGGGATATGTATTTAGAGAAAGGAATAACGGTATAGTAATCTTTTAGGTCAGGGGTCTGCAAACTACGGCATGCGTGCCACATGTGGCATGCGGTACAATTTTCAGTGGCACTATATAAGTCAAAAATTTTGAATGGTTGGAAGTTGATAAATTATTAATGGGCTTTCTTGACAAATATCTTCAGAATTATGGGCATTAAAAGAATTTCAAAAAAAATCTGAAAATTAACAATAAATTTACAGTTATTTTGTAATCTAAAGATAAATTTACAGTTATTTTGTAAATTATTAAATGTCATTGCTGGAGCGATTTAATTGTTTGAAGAGAACAAATTGCATGTACTCCACTTTCCACTTTTGGTTCTACATTTCTTATTGAAAATTCTTTCCTCATATGAAAAATATTTCAATTCCAAAAAAAAAACACAAAAAAAATTGTTTAGCAAAGGAACTCTCAGTATCGTGTCAAATTGAAAGTCACACATTATACCCCAGATTTTGAGATATGAAAGTAAAGCGGTGCTAGGTTCCCATTAACATTTTTATTATTTATCTTTTTATTTAACTATAGTGAAGGGAAATACTTATATTTTATGTTGTATATTTCTTATTTTAACAAATAAGTTTAAAAACACATAATATATGTGTTATTTTAATTTTTTTGGTTTTGTGGAAGAAATAAACATATTTCATATATGCAGTTTATTTTTTATGTTAAGAAATATCTTTAAACGATGCAAATTTAATAAATAATAAAACCGTAAATATATGTATCTATATTATTCATCTGTATCCTATCGCGGGGATCAAATTATTTCAAAAATGTCGTACTCTGTGGCACGCTGAAATAAATTGGCAGATTAGTTTGGCACGCCAAAGCTAAAAGGTTGCCGACCCCTGCTTTGATTGAATCACCGATGACAGATTTTATATATAAACCACAGGTTCTCAACATAGGCGATAATGCCCCTTGTGAGCGTTTGAGGTTTTCAGGGGGGAAGGAAAAGACCCAGAGAAAATTAGGGGGCGTTGAGATGGCAAGGAGAGGCTTGGGCATTTTAACTAAAAAAACACGCTGATTATGTACTAACAAAAGTAAATAATATTGCTTACTTATGTTGATTGTATGTATTTAAATCATTTCTATATCACATGTACAAAAATTCACATATTTCGGTAGTTCGGGAAACGGATGAAAAAGTTAAAGATTACATTCCATTCAAACCTACATTAAATTGAATGATATAGTGCATTTTAATTTCTGTAGTGCATGTGTTGTCTTTGTCTGTAAGCAGTTGGAAAAATGTTCCGTTCGCTGCATTCCATTACGTATATTATCCAAGAAACCTAATTAAATAGGTTAACCAGGAATTAACGTGTTTCTTTAAGTGATGAAACTGTCAATTTATATTTATTTTGAAAGAATAGTGTATTATGAATTACTTCGTATCATCAAATCCCCTGCCTGTGTTTATAACAGATATGCTAATACTTTTTTATTCCACTCTTTTAAATGAAGAAGAAATTCAGTAGCGTTTCAATTCCAACAATATCCTACCTATGACTAAAATATAAAATGTTACACATTTAAATATATTTGTGGCAATCGATACTTCAGATTCGCAAGTAAAAAAATTGGGCTTTAGAAAAAAAATGAAATTAAAAAATATATTTTTTTAGTAATAGGATATTTTTTAAAATTCAACTCTTGTTTTCACCATGTATTATATACACTCTTATTTCTCTAGAGTGGGAGGGTGTGGTGTCGAAATATTCACTGGAAAACAGGGTGGTAGCAAAATATTTCTAGAAAAGGGGGCGCCAGTTCAAAAAAAGGTTGGGAACCTATGTTTTAAACCTTCCATATGTCCGTTACTTACGGAGCCTCATCGATGTATTGAGCAACAGTCACATCTATATATATAAAGGAGAAAAGCGACTCACTCACTGACTGACTGACTAATCACGATATCTCTGGAACTATTCAACCTACAGACTTTAAATTTGGTAGACATGTTCCTTTCATAGAGTAGACATCAGCTAAGAACGGATTTTCCGAAATTCCAAACGCAAGGGGTGTTATAAATAAGGGGGGGTGTTAAGGGGCGTTATAAATAATTGTTTCCATGTTTAAACTACTTGATGTACAATCTTGAAATTGGGTAAGCAGATTCCTTTCAGAGAGTAGAGATCCGCTACAAAATGAGTTTGGTGAAAATCGACCCCCAAGTGGCGTTGCTGGGGCTTAGGGGGTGTTATACATAACTATTTCCATTTTTAAACTATTTGACACACTGTCTTTAAATTTGATAAATAAGATTCCTTTGTAGAATAATGATCAGTTACAAAACGGGTTTTGTGAAAACAGACTTCTAAGTGGCGTTGCGGGGGATTAAGGGGCGTAATAGATAAATATATCCGTTTTTAAACTACTTCACCTACCTGCTTGAAAATTGGTAGGTAAGTTTCTTTCCTGGAGTAAATATCCGCTACAAAATGGGTTTTGAGAAAATTGACCCCCAAGGGGTGTTGCGGGGGCGGGGGGTTAAGGGGCGTTATAAATTCCGATTTTTAAGTTACTAGACGTACAGTCTTGAAACTTAGTAAGCAGATTCCTCTCATAGGGTAGAGATACGCTAAAAATGGGTTTCGTGAAAATTGTCCCCAAGTGGCGTTGCGGGACTTAAGAGGCGTTATAGATAATTATTTCCATTTTTAAACTATTAGACGCCAGTCTTTATTTTTGATAAATAGATTTCTTTCATAGAGTAAAGATCAGCTATAAGAAGGTTTTGTAAAAACAGACCTCTAAGTGGCGTTGCAGGGGTTAAGTGGCGTAAGAGATAAATATTTTTGTTTTTAAACTACTTGACCTACCTGCTTGAAAATTGGTAGGAATGTTTTTTTCATGGAGTAAATATCCGCTACAAAATGGGTTTGGAGAAAATTGACCCCAAGGGGTGTTGCGGGGGGTTAAGGGCTGATATAAATCATTATTTCTATTTTTAAACTATTAGACTCACAGTCTTGAAATTTTGTTAGCAGATTCCTCTCATAGGATAGAAATACACTACAAAATGTGTTTTGGGAAAATTGACCCCTAGGTGGCGTTGTGGGGGTTCAAGGGGCGTTATTGATAATTATCCCCAATTTTAAACTGTTAGACGTACAGTCTTGAAATTTGATAAGCAGATTCCTTTCGTGAAGTAGAGAACCGCTACAAAATGGGTTTCACGAATATCAACTACTAAGTTTAATTTCGGGAGATTAAGAGGCGTAATCGATAAATATTTCCATTTTTAAACTATTTGATCATCCTGCTTGAAAATTGGTAGGCATGTTCCTTTCATGGAATAGAGTTCCTCTAACAAAGAGTAAAACGAAAATTGACCCTTAAGGATGTTTGCGAGGGGTCAAGAGGAGTTATACAAAAAAATTCCTGGTTTTAATTGTTAGACCCATATACTTGAAATTTGTTAAGCATGTTTCTTTTGTTGAATAGGGATCCACTAAGAATAAATTTTAAGCAAATCAAGTTCTGAGGGGTTGCAGGGGGTTACTGGGACGTATTGACAAAAAAAATTACTTTTTTCGAGCTACAATTACCATAATAATGAAATTTGGTTTGCATTTTTCTTTTGTTGAATTGAAATCCGCTAAGAGTGGTAATTTTGGAAAACGGCTCTCAACGGAAATACGGGGATATTGATAGTAAAACTTTTGTTTTTTTCTGTTAGATTTAGACTTGAAACTTGGCTTGCATGTTCAATTTACGGAGTAGAGATCCACCGAAAATTAGTTTTGCGGGAATCCACTTGGTTTTTGAGTTATGAAAGAGCAAACATCATTCTATACTTCAATTTTAGAGATTTTTAGAAAATACAAATTAGACGAGTTCTGCCCTTTTTTTTGTCAACAGGTGAGAGTTACAGGTATAAGTATATTTTTCAATTCAATCGAATTCTTAATGCTAGGGCTTGGATATCAATAATTTATACATTTATATAAGCAGTAAAAATTTATAAAACATCATGAAATACCCAGCGAAGCGGGCGGGTAACGGCTAGTAGAAGATAAAAACATAAAATTATCAAAGAAACTGGTGATTGTGTGATTAAAGAGAAAACTATTAGCTAAGTTTGTGACGTATAAAATGTTATAGATGATATAGCATATCTATAATATTTCTTTCACTTTTTATCATTATTTCAGATCTTACTAAAATAATTGATGGTACATCTGATGATAAAATTGAATATTTAATCCCTTAATGATCGCATAATATTCTAGAAAACAGTAAAACGGGGACAGTTTCTTATTCGAAAGCGTAGTTAAAAATAAACTAGTTGAAAATAATCCAACTTCTCAAATTACATTATAAATAGTATAGTATGTAAATTAAGAAATAAAAAAATTTTCCGGGTACAAGAAATAAATTGTTTTCAATCTTTTTGTGCGTTACTTTAAAACACAAAACTCGAAAAAGTAAAGGGTTATTCATACCTTTTAGGATATTCCTGTTGTAGACGATGATTAATATCAGAATAGTTCTTTTATTACAAAAATGGCAAAAATACCAGATTTCTTCATTGGTACTCATTTCCAATTGATCACCTGTTGTTCACGAAATATAGGATTTGCAAATAAATTAATAGCTTGTAAAATATACATTAAAGTTTAAATGGTGATTTAAATTTATTACCTATAACCCAGGGAGGGGCAATTTGTTTTGACTGTGGGAGGAGCAGGACACCGAAGGGTCGCACCTTATTAAAACTTGCATTCACTATAAAAAAAACTAAACGTGTTAAACAAAATAGGTCAATTTTATCCAGTCTATCTATTGTTTTAATTTCTATTGTCTATTACTGCAAGCACATTTAATTTTAGAAACAGTTTAATGAGACAAATGTACTTAGTCACACTTTTCTCACATTTTTTTTAAAAATCAGGAGTGAGATGATGTTTGATGAAAATTATCCTCACAGCCTGCAAGTTTATTCAGCCAACTTGCATCTATATTTACTTTTGTTGATCTTCATGCAAGGAAAACTTTACTCACAAATGTATGTTGACTAAAATATAAAGAACAATTTCCCAGCAAATTTCTTCATACATGGAAATTTTTCAGCTGACAAAGATTAGTAAAAATCAATTAATTTCATAAAATAAAACATTTCCTTCACACTAGGATAGCCAATAAATTCAAGCTATAGCATACCAGATGATGTACGAATATCAGTAATGGGTTAACAGAGCAAACTGAAGTTACGACTTAATTTTTTTATAATCCTAGATATTTTGCCCTCATCCTTCAAACACTCCTCGTGATCTCTTTGTGTATATATAGAAACACCTTTAGGCTTTTTTATTTTCCTAATAAAGAAACTCTGTTTTTTCCTAATAGTGAACAATATAATGATTCTTTGATCGCGCAAGGGAGAAAACTCTTCATTCAAAATGGAGTTTCTGACTGCGGGCTGCTATTTGCCTATCCCTTCAATAGATTATTCATTTGAATATTTTATCACTTTGAATAATTTAATATGACAATTCAATTTTATTGCTGATTTAGAACAACTTTAGAGTGAATGGAAAATAAGTATTAATTTATATGCCTTTAACCTTTTATATACCGACGGTACTTATATAAGTACCACTCACTTTAAAATTAGATAGAATAATCATTTTTACGAATACTCTGACGATACTTAGCGAGAATATTCTTTTAAATACAGTCTTCCAAGATATGTGGCAGTACGGGGGTTCTATGATGAATATTTTAACGGGAAAGGCAAATAGTTTTATAGCAGAAATTGTGTTTTCAGCTGACATTTTGATCAGCATTGTCATTTTTGAAGATTGTCATTTTTGTTCCGAAAAAGTAGTTACTGCCGAAAGGTAAGTGTCTTATTTTTTTTTATGTTAATGAAGACCTTAAAAAACGTTTTTACTATTTATTTTAAGTGAAAAGTGTATATAATTAATTTTACAGTTGAATATTTTTAATTAATTAATTAGGTTTAACGGATTAAATTTCTCAAAGTTGAGTATTTTGCTTATGATTATCCCTTAATTTTTAATGCAGTGATTTTAAAAAAAAATATTGCATAAAAAAACTGCAGTAAATCATAATGGTAGATAAAGGGTTAGCTAGTATTTTTACTCATAATTTAGTCTCAAACACCTATAATTATTTTGAAATAGATAAAAAATAAATTTTAGTTCATGTATGATAGTTAACTACTTTTAAATGTGTATATTAAATGAAAATAGGTGTAAAATAAAATTCTCTAACAAATACTGAATTCACTTCATGTAATGCCCGATCATTGTTTTTATGTTATTTCATTCTAATTTTCGGTGAAATTCTATTTTTGTAAAAGTATATCAGTCACTTATATATTCTTCTATTCTCTCTGTTGTTAGTTTTCTTTTTTTTTCTTGTTTATTATGTATAATGCGTGGTTTCAATTTGAATAAGGATAGCTAGATTTATTTCGACTAAGTTTGAAGGAACTTTCGATTACATCTTCAGCACGTCGAGACATATTTCACAATGAATTGAAAGCATGCTAAGTTAACAGCGACATTTTTCACACGCTGTTGAGAGGTAAGGCTGCTGTCACTACTTTTTCTATTTGAAATTGAAATTTTGCTTAAAATTCCAGTGTATAACTGATCTATTTTCTTAAAAAATAACACTCAATCTTTCAATAGATTAATTTTTTTTTAAAAAGTGTATTTACTTACATAAATATCAGTAACTGCAAAAAAAAAAAAAAAAAAAAAAAAAAAAATGAAAAATGTGTTTTGTACTTTTATCTTTTGTGCTCATTTTGGATTTTTTTTTACTCAAAACACTTTATTGTTAAAATGTATTTCATAAGTAAATGTACTTATATGTAAGCTGAACATATTCTTTCTGCAAATATTACTGAACGAAATATCTGGTGATTCTTTTGCGTGTTTCAATTTTTCCATTTTTAGTACCCCTTTATAAGCTTCACTTGTATGTAACGGAATCTTTGAACTCAATTTTTACTCTCTTTAAAAGGCCATATTAATCCGAAAGTTTTGTCACATAACTAGGACCAATGACAATACAATAATTTAACAATTTTGTTCCATTGTCCTAATCAGAATCATCAGGATTAACTTGTTTCCATTTTCAGATCCCATCCCACATCTGGCGACTCATTTCAGATCCCATTTTCAGATTTGGTGAATAAAAGATTAAGCTACAACTTAGTTCTATTAACTATAAAAGGGTGTTTAGATTTTTTAAGCTATAATTTATTTAAAAATCATTCTATTTTAAATGGCTAACTGGCATTAGTTGATTGTTTATTAAAGACACATTTGATCCAAGGTCAAGCCACGAGAACGACACCTGAATTGGCATCCTACTCTTCAAACTTCTCCACAATACCAACCTGAGTACTTTACGCTTCCACAGATTCCACGTGTGATTTACATGGCGAGTGATTAATAGTACCAGATCTTGAGCCCCCCGATCGACAGAAGTGACCCCTGTCATGAGTTCTCGACCGTGACCACTGGTCACCCCTGTAACGGGTCTATCCACGTTTTTCCAGAAATCCTCTTGGGGAAATACTTTCTTTAAGTATTATTAATTGATAACTTCCTCCCGAAGAAAAAGACGGGATATATGCAAATTATGTCGTGTATTTAAGGTATCCGACTGGTTGCAACAACTTTTTTTTTAAAAAAAAAAGGAGATATGGGGATTTTTTTGTTATTTTTAGATTTGTTTAGAGCATTTTAAGAAAAATGTGCTAAAATTAAGAAGAGAAAAATAAATTATTATTACTAAAATGGGAAAAAAATAGGTAAAAATTGACAAAAAATAGCATAAACGCTACCCATTCTGCACCAAAGGTTTATAAACAAATTTTCCATTTTTTTCAATCTAATGTGTTGCTATATTATTCAATTTTGAAATGAGTGAGGAAATATTAACATCGCACTGTTCAGCAACACGAGGTTCTTTTGGCGACGGTCCGCGTAATTTTGAATCATGGTCAAGTGACGCGGACGATACCTGAGCTGACACCCCTCTTCTAACTACCACACTACACCAACGGGAGGACGTTTGAGCTCTCGACAGATTTAACGTGCATCGCTCCCCTACATGGCGGGTCTTCAGTGGTACTGGGATCGAACTCATGACATGCTAGCCATGATCCGATGCCTAGACCACTTGGCTACCGCGGCCACTCAATTTTGAAATGACCTTTAGGATAAGAGATATTTTCTTTTTTACAAAAACTAGAGCACTTTATCTCGGTTACTATATGAAAATGCTTAAAAAGACAGTGATTATATTCACATAAGGGACTGTAAATTTTGTAATAAAAAAGTGATTGATAAATCTGAAAGTTAAAAAAATTCTACTATTAAACAGAACTTGTAGAAAAAATTTCACAGTTAATTATGTTCAAAACTTTTTTAGCAATCGTTGACCCCGTTAGATCATTTTCAGAAAAACACATTTCGAGTAAAACGCGTTTTAAAGTCTGACATCTTGCTTAAAGTAATGGCATCAGCTTTTACTAAAACACTTGTAGTTTTTGTTCTAGTAAACGGAAAAATATACATTTGGTATTTTCATAAAGCTAATAAGATGGCCCATAAAATAAAATCATAAAAAAAATTTGACAATTTTTGGCAAAATTCACAGTTTTATATATGGTAGTCAGATACCTTAAGTATTAGCTATCGAGTTCGAGAGAGGTTAGAAGCTAAAGGATATATAGCAGTGAGGATTAACGTAAGATAACGTCCAGCTAGGCGAAAGCACTTCGTAGATTATTTGATTAAAATATTAAGATGGTCACAATTAGTTGTTAAATTGGATTAGATCGATTTGGATCAGATTTCTTTAAAAATTTTCTTCAAATATAAGAAGGTGTATTGCCTGGACGGCTAAGTTTAAGTGATCCAATTTATTATTATATCTCAAATCATCTCGTCTATTAGCTATTGCTCCTATATTTATCAATTGGTATATTTCCTTTGGTGTATTTCTTTTCTTAGGTTGTTGCATTAGTGTCGTTGTTGAAACTTGTAAATAAATTGTGTTATTTTGATTATGTGTGGTTAGTTTTCCTTCTAACTCTCGTACATTGATGGCTTACGAAACCCAACCATCATTACACCACTTCCATAACAGAACTGGCGTGTATATCAACAATGCGGAGTCTTCACGCTTGCCTTTTTGTCAAGTTTATTTTTTATTCCCTAATCATAATGTACAAATATAAGCTAATTTTCTTATATTTATTTCCCTGACTATGTATGTTTTTCGAGAATTTTAAGCAATCGAGAGCCAAATGAAATACCAAGTATGTGTGTAGTATGAATCAAATAAAGTTTTAATAATTCTTAAACATTATACTGTATTGTCAAAACAAACGCATTTTACGTTTGGAGACATGTGACGATAAATATTTATTTATGTTTGAGTATTTCTAGAAAAAAAACTTAAAAAAACAAACAAACGGAAACACAAAAAGGGGAGTGGCATTCAATAGAAGTGAATTTATTTTTAGAAAAAAAGAAACTAATAAAGTCAAACCTTTTATTTAAAAAACTTCTGTGACCTTTTCCTTTACAAAGAAAAATAATTTGAAATAATAAAGTCTATATTACAAAGGAATAATTATATTAAAAATTAGGGAAATATAGCATTTATAAATATAAAAATGTTAATATATTTTGTACGTGCAAGTATGTGTAGTGTAAGACGTTGTGTTAAGAAAGGAAACACAGAATACACAAATTGTCTACATATCTAATTGTCTATGATAACGATAGACAATTCACCATCTTCCCAAGGTCTTTTTAGTCTATATGTAATAGTTATTCTACATACGTAATTTTAATTGCACAGTTCAATATAGGGTTTGCAGCCCCGGGATTAAAATAACTAATCCCAGGATTTAATTTTTGTTTGAATTATATTTAAAAAAAAATTTTCGCATAAAAACTTTCTAAGAATTAAATTCTTTGAAAATTTATATTTTGTTTATGAAATATGTACGTAGAATATTTTTTGTACAATTATAAATGCCATTGGTAAAAAAATATATGCAGCTCTCATTTCGCGTATGGGAGAACGTCGTACAGGTGGCTCACTGCATTGCTTATCCCGAAATCCCAGGAATTAATTTTTGTCTGAATTATATTAAAAAAAATTTTCTCATAAAAATTTTCTAAGAATTTAATTTTTCAAAAAATTATATATATATTTTTTATGAAATATGTACGGGGAATTTTTTTGTGCAATTATAAGTGTGCTGTAGGTAAAAAAAACATATATGGCACAGCTCTCATTTCTTGTATGGGAGAATGTCGCACAGATTTAAGTGGCTCAATGCAATGCTTACACAATAATATAAGCAACATCTCAAGAATAGATGTTGTCACAGTTCCTTCTTCAATTGAATACCGTTAATTAATAGCTGACTTGCTTTAAAGGCTAGAGACACTTCAAATCCCCTTGTATTACTAATAGCTCATGCAACTGGATCTTGAATTTCAAATTAGGTAACACTTGAAATTGATTCACATTCTGATTCAATAACTGGATCAATTTACATACAAAAACCAGTAAGTGTAAAAGAAGAAATAAATTAAGTTATCAAAGAGGTATATGCACCAGTGCAGTCTATTAGATTTGAGACACTGTCATCAAAAATTCAAAAAGAAATATCTGTTTCTTGAAAATGGAGAGAGACATAGTGACTACCTGAAAAGAACATACTCCTATTTAATGACGATAAGATCTACTAGTAAAGAATCTGAACGTGCATTTTCTTCAGCAGGACAATTTGTAACAAAAATAGGAAGCCGTTTCAACGATGAAACGCTGGACGAGCTGTGTTTAAAAGCTTATTTACAGAAACACAAGAAATGAAGAAATGCTTTTTTTAAAAATTTCGTTATGTACTATTTTTATTTGTTTTTTATGATGAATTAATTTTTATTTGTTTCATTAAAATAATATTAAATCAATTTTTAATTATATTTTCAGTTTTATTATGCAATTTCAACTATGCTATTATGTAAGTATTTTTAATAAATAGTCCAATCCTAATACCGGGATCCCGGGATTTGGATAATGTAATCCCGAAATCCCCGGATTGAAAATATGACACGGTATTTCAAACCCTTCAATATCTCACGCGATAATCGATATAAATGTCTTTAATGTAAATTCTGTAAAAACTAAAAAGTAACACAATTGGCCATTCTGTAATATTTACTATAAATCTTTTTTCTTTTATAATATACTCTAATATCTACCTTAATTTGAAGAACATCGAAAAAAACGGGAGTTCCATCCCCTCCCCCCCAAAAAAAGTCATTTGTTGTGTAACTGTAACATAACCACATAATGATTCTTAAAATATTGTCTTTTTTTGCTGATTGTTGTATATAAACATTCTTTCACATAAATAGTAACAAGGCTCTGTTCTTTTTACAAATGTTGTATAACATTACGGTGGTTGTTCTACCACGGGACACCGTAATTAGTGAATGCTCTTGAAGCTCCAGTGAAGGTTGTGGTAATCTGGTTCGTAATAGTGTCAGCTGCAAAAAACATAAGACACCGTAATTGAGAGTGCGGAAGTGTCATTTTTAGACCATCCTCAATTTGTGTCATTCAGTTTCATTTCTTTGGGGGGACTTATTTTTAACTCCCAAGCTGTCTCGTGCGAGCGACTCAAGTGTACAAGCTTGTGAACTAGGGACGCTCTGTTATGTAGGTAAAAGGAATGTTTATAGCTCTTTTAGAAGCACAGTTATGTAATAGCTAGGTTCTTGGAAACCATCGAGTAGTTTTGGGAGACATGGGTACACAAATAAAAAGTTTCAAAAATATACATTAAAAACATTCGGAATTGCCGAATTGTAAAAAGGACAAAATTATCTATACTACTGCGATAATCAAACTATGTGGGGCGCACCCCACTAGGGGCGTGATAATCCTACGTGGGTGGCGCGAGCATATCAAAAAGTCGAAAATAAATTATTATTTTAAAAATTATTAATTTACTGAAATGAAGCAAGTAATATAAAAAAAAATTTTAAAGTCAATTCCTACTTAGGTGAACAAAGAAATATTTTATTATAGTTACTTTTTATTAAATAGTTACAAAAAAAATATGTATACACATAAGACAGAATCACAATATTAAGTGACAAAATAGAAAGCGATTTTAATTGCAATTTTTCCCATTTCCCTTTCTCTTTATGGTGGTGGATTTTTTTTTATTTGTTACTATTTTTGTTCTTTAATTCAATTTAATTATTCTAATAAAATGGTAGAGTAAAAAAAAAATCTCAGAAATTAGGCCATCCCAGATGGGATTCGATGGGGGGGGGGGGGGGACGATGAAAATTATGATTTAAAATTGGTCGCAAATATTTAAAGTTTGAGAAGCTCTACTATAATATAAATAGATGGAAAATTTAAATCTAAGGTAAATTTTATGCGTTTTGTATAGTTATAGGACATTTTGTGTCATTATAAATTAAATTAAATTTTATCTTATTAACACAAATTGCATTATATTTTGAAATTTTCTTTTTGCTCTCTTATGGTAATTATTTTCATCAGAGAAAGTTACATTTTCTTTTAAATACATAAATTTTTGAAGTTACGTAATAAATCAGTAAAATTCATTTTGAAAATGTATTGAAATTGCGTACAATATTTATTTATTCTTTTTATTTTGGGGTAACTTTTTTTCTTTCTATTTCTAAGCTTAATGGAATCATTCTTCAAAATTTATCCAAGTGTTGTCAACAATAGATTACAGATATATTCTGATTAATTGACTTTTAGATATTAAGTCAAGCATTTTACATTTATCAGGTTTCGTTTTCTAATGTTTATTTTAATTTTTCAACGTTTATGTAACATATGGCACAGATTTTTCGTTTTACATGCAGGTAATTTTTAAAAGGTATGTATAAAAAATGAATAGAAGCAATTATGAAAATTTAGACATCCTTGTGGTTTTTTAGATATTTTGTATCATTCAAAAGCAAATTTTTCCAGTCTTTGAAAAACGCATACAAGTTCATCAAATTATTCGAGTAGCAGCAAGGAAATATATGAAAAGAAAAGAAATAAAAAAATAATCTTTAAATTAATTTCAATAGCCTTCTTGTCAAAAAGAATGCAGTAACTTTATTTTAATAACAACAAATTTTACATTTTAAACGTGCGTGTGCTAATACTTTTTAAAAATAAACTATGGCGCTTATTAGAAATGCTTGTCAAATAGAAATTAAATGTCAATGCAAAATGTTAAAATAATTATGAAGTATATCAAATAATAAACTTCATACACATGTCGAATTGAAAAATGATTGGTTTCATTGGGATGAATATTTTTATTATTTCTTTACTAGATTAACGTTATTTAATTTAACCTATATATATTTATATAGATTGACTAGTTGTGTCAAACGTGCATTGCTTTATACAAAAAAGCTGACTGACATAGATGGGAAAGTAGGAATTTTCATCATTGCGAAGCTGACAACACTTTTTTCGAATCAAAAACGTTAGTCCTTTTTTTCACTAACAAGTTTTCCTCGCCTTTTATATTGTCAGTAAAATTAACCTTGAATCACACACTTTCAACAGTTGCCTGTAACATACAGGGTGTCCCAAAAGTAGCACCCAAACTCTGGACAGGGAGTACATAAAAAGATACAATGAACGGTACCTGTACTATTCATAGTTTACGAGAAAAATACGGTACATGATGATGAATGAATGATGATGTATGATGATTGATGATAAAGCTGCGGCACATTTCTGTGCTTCTGCACGTGATTTGCTTAATGTAGCATAACCCAGATATTGTATCGGACGAGAGGGGTCGGTCCAGTTCTATGGCCACCAAGACCACCAGATCTCATACCGTTGAAATATTTCTATGAGACAATCTCAAGGAATTGGTATATAGAGACGTAGTAACTATACAAATGAACTTTGTTGCTCGTCTGCATTCTGCTTGAACTTCGGTGGACCCCGCGCTGCTGGGACATATGCACTCATTCATTCCATGGCGCGCACAAGCCTGCTTCGATATGCACAGTTGACGCTTTGAATATCTGTTCTTTAAATATTTGCAAATACTGTTGTTGATATGTCTAATACGGTGTTTTTTCTTTGCAACGACATGCATTGTTTATTTTTATTTTTCTCGTAAACTACGTACAATAGAGGTACCGTTCTTTGGGTATTTTTTATGTACTTCCGACGAGAAATCTTGTTGTGCAGTTTAGACTCTATTTTGGGACACCCCGTATATCCCCCCCCAGCAATGGAAATTAAATAAGACCATAATGATTATTTCCTGGTTATTTAAAAAATTCTTTTTTTAATGAAATTATTAATTTAAAATAAAATTATGGATAAGTTTTCATTGCTTGCTCACAAGTTTTAAAAAACTAAATTATCCGAAAGTAAGAAAAAAGTACCGTAAAATCGGTGTATAACGCGCACTTTTTCAACACAAAAAAATGAGATCAAAATTTAAGAGTGCGCGATATACGCCGGATATAAAAACGCTAGCTTTTAAAATAAAAAATAAAAATAAATTATAAAAAAATTAGACTAGAAAAATTGCTTATTTAAAAGAAATGACATGCCTTATGAACTAAAAGAGTTATAGTTCTAGAAATATGTTATTTTTTTCAAAAGTCTGGAATAGTACCACGTATAAAGAACTTCAAAACGTAAGAGCATTGTATACTAACATTTTAGATCTCCGTAAAAAAGGGGGTGAGCGTTATACGCCGGATTTTACGGTAACTAAAAGAAAGTACTTTTGATTTTTGTAATGAAAAGCAGATATAAATTTCAAACGATAGAACGATAGAATGGTAGACCAGGTAAACTATGAAAAACATTACTTTTAACAGTTCTTGAGATTAAAGTGCAAAATTAAATGCCATGCTTTTTTTACATTAATATATCTAATTATTTTCTTCATTTATATCATTTTAATTATTTCATAACGATTAAAATATTCCTAGTACAACAGTAATTTGAATTACGAAATCTTAAAGGGCGCGGATAAAATGAATTAGGAAATCAAAGCAAAATACGAAGCCTTGAGACTTACAAGATAATACATTCCGCGTTAAAACAAACACTCGTAAATTCATTAGAATTTACTCTTAACTTGACCCGAAAATCTTTAACCCATGCAAAGTTTAATTTGGAAAAAAAGGATATGTCAACTATTATATAAAACTGTCTCCAATTAAGGCTATAACTTCTATAATCATCTTCTAATACTTGAATTAAGTATCGGAAAAGTAGGACATGCAAATAGCAACAGAGTTTTCAGTGTAAATAAGATCCCTTATCAGTTGCTTTTATTCGTCTTGCAAATTCAATGATAACATTGAAATTGGAGCAAGAAAACTCTAACTTTTTTTGTATTGCTATGATAAAGAGAGTTAATGTTCCCATTACATTCGATATTCGACGTCATGGTATGATATATACATAGAAACACTTCTTTAAAATACAGGAAATCCTGTGGTTACTAAGACTGATATTCTTCCCGAAAGAACCATTTTAAAATGAAATAGCTTGTTTATCATTGAATTTTTTTCCCGTTGATAATATTTCTAATGCGGAATATTTTCAATAGCTTTTATAACAAAACTAAGGGTAAAATGTGCTTGTGTCATAAATTTAACATGACTTTTTAACAATGCTATCATAAATAATCCTGAATAATAAAAAATAATTAATTTAAAGTTACATTAATTTATCATGCTCCATATACTTCCAATATCCAAAAACCAAAGTTCCTCAGAAAGTTAATTTGAACATAAATTGTTAATTAAAGGAGTCCCAAAAAGATTTTTTTAAAAGTTTATGGTAGAAATAAACAATTATTTTAATGCACTTTCACAAAAAGTCCTTTGAAAGTAAGTTTAAAATGTTACACCTTAGAATGTTTGCAATGCATGGAAAAATCTCAAACATGAATAATGAAACATTTAGCAATTTTCTCTGCATTATTACTCGCTACACAGTTAAAAATAACTTATTTACTATACATATATGCGTATTTAATCAATTTTAAATTAACTAGATGAAGGATTTATTTAAGTTTGGTAAGACTGATTTTATTTACATTTATTAATAACAGGAAATTGTATGAAGATCTTAAATTTTAAAAATGGGCATCGTTAAAAAATATACTTTTATGCGTTATATTAAAACATGCAAAATGTTTTTAAACATTAATGAATGAGATATATATTTATTTGAAAACATTAATATTGTTGTTGCTAATGCCACATGTCTGACGGTCAGATCGATGCCCACGAAATTCATCACGGCAAAGGGCTAGATATACGTCAGTCGTTAGCCGTAACTTTAAGCACCATACAGGTAACAATACGATTTGGTTCGGTTCCACCTCAATTTTGAGGGATAGCACCTTGAAGGTGATCAGACGATTCCCACATATCTTCCTCTTCTACCAACCTCACGAGAGGACTTGCAGCTCAACGGCTATTTAGAGTACCCTCATACTGCACCGTTTTCCCCATCCGCAGAAGTTTTTTCCAACTTCTAATTTTCGAGCATACAAAAGTGATATATCAATTAAAAGATAATAATGTACAGAATACAACAAAAAATACAGAAAAAAAATAATATTTAGGTCATTTTTAGGGTGCCAAGTCCCCTTAAAGTGGAAACATAATCCTGAGATTTCACGGTGAAAAGAAAAAAATTGGAACAAGTAACAAAAGCATCCACCAATACACTGAAAGAATTTAATATACGATATTAAAGGGGAGAAAATTTATCCATGGAAATGGTGATAAGAATTAACAAATCAGTAAATTCATCGCCTTTCAAAAAAGCCCTTGTTAAAAACTACGGGCACAGATAAGCAAAATTTTTTTAAAAAAAGGAAAAGGAAAAAAAAGAAATAGTTCTTCATAAAAACAAAACACACTGAGAGATATTCTCGAAAACTGCTGCAATTACCTTGAAAACGCAGAAAGAAACGGAATTTGGGGGGAAAACTGGAAGAAAAAAAAGATTTTCTTTTTAAAAAAAGTTATATATACAGCAAAAAATACCAGAGAGCCTTTTCTTCTAGAAGTTTTTTTTTAACCTTTGTAATTGTTTAGGGAGCAATATTATTTTAAGAACTAAATGTTTCAAGGTTTGAAGGCATTTTTGGGGATCAAGTTCGAAGAGAAAACAGTAAAATGTTTATAAATGGATCTGAAATCTGGAATTTCTCCCTCAATGCGACATGGCCTTGCAGTTAGTGTTTCACCTAGTACTTCAAAGAACTTTTCTTTTTTTTCCTTCAAAAAATGGGGCAAAATGAAGATAAAAAAAAATCTAAAATACATTTTGTCTTTTTTTTAAAGAATCTTTAGTTATTGATACTAATTATCTGCTCATTGGCGTAAAGTACACCTCGCATTGCGGAGGGAGGGGAGGGGCAGAATTCTAAGGAGCCCAAAGCCTGACTAACACCAAGTACGTATTTAAGCAATTTATAAAATTATTGAAGGAAAACTTCACTTTTTTTTGCAGGGGGCCCTGATATTTTCTTTCTTCGATACGCCACTACATCTGCTTGAGGAAAAGCTTATTTCAAAACATTTTCTGATAAAATTTTACACTTAATCAAAGGCCCATTTAGAATGTATATGTTACCGTTAGAGTGTGTGTGTATATAATTCAGTTATTTCACAGAATAACTTGGTATTTCATGAAATAAATGGACAAGTCAGTTAATGTTTATAATAGATGAAAAATTTCATACTGTACCTAGTTATTCTATGCAATAACTAGGTATTCTATGTGAAATAACTAACATTAGACCGTTAAAGGGGAAAATAAACACAATTTCAAAGATATTTTATTAATTAATTGATCATAAATAGCTAAAATCTCTCGAAAAATGCATTTATCTTTTTTTGCTGATGTGTGTGAATACAATTATTCATTCGCAATTATCTTATTATTATCAATATAAGTAATTAGAGAAACAGATAATATAATTTATTACTGCTCATACTGCTAACATTAGTTAAACAGAAAGGGGAAAGAAGAATATGCTGCAAAAATATAAATTATATTTAAATATTATCAACAAAAATACATGCTGGGAAGAAAAACATGTTGCTTCGTAAAAACATTGTGTAAACTTTCTTAAACAAAAATGTAAAAGAATATTAATTTAAAAATTATGAGATACCTTTATTTTACTTTCCATTATTTATTAGAGCAAGGATTGCTATGATGACACTTTGGATTGGACTGAAGTTCATCAACTTGTACTAACAGGGATTATAATAGCTTAGCTACATTTCAACTATTTTTTGACTTTATAAATAGTAACATTCCTACAAGAAGTATCTTCTAAATAATAAAAGATGGTGAATACACAGATTTTCTGTTAATAATTTTGACAATGTATATTTTCTCGCGTCTTGTCGATATATACTTTAAAAATAACTTTTTCATAATATTTAACATCTTTCACGAAAAAGTAATATAAATCCTTAACAATTTAATTTAGAGAATAACATGGTAATATACAAAAATGTGTGTGATTATGAAAACAAATTATATATTTATAATTTTTTTAAATAGTCGTAAGAAAAAATTTGTACGAAATGCGTTGTATTAATTCTATGAGTTTGAAACATACATCATCCTCAAATTAATAAAAACAATAATCAAAACTTAAACTGTTTAAATAATCCTTTCCACAAAAAATTATGAAATTCATGTACACATAAAGTAAAGTAAGACTTTCTCTTTTAATTAAAAATCAAAATTAAAATAAACTGTAAGTAGATTTCTTTTTTAATAAATATCTGGTCTTTAAAATGTACTTAAATTTTTGAAACTTAACTTTAAAAATTTAATTAAACTAAAGTTTAACTGAACATCATACAAATGTCGCTAAAATAGTTTGAGAATTAAATATAAAACGAATTACAGTTAAATAATAATTGTATAGTTAAAAAGTAACGAAAAAAACTGTTTAAATTAAATTGAAGTTTAACTGAAAACTATTGCAAAGGCTTATTTAAATGAAATAGAAATTTAGTTCAAAATGAACTCTGAAAATTGGCTTATTTTAAACTCGATGTGAAACTGTAAAAAGTGATTTAAATTAAACCATAGTTTAATCCTGTAAAAATAGGATTAAACAGAGGAGTTAAATTGTGCAATGTTGAATACTTTTCAAAAGAATAAATCCTTAATACCAAAGGTATAGATGTTTTTAAGCATAATATTGCAGGTTATTTATGCAATTTTGATGTAAAATAGTACTTAATTCCCTCAAACATTTCAAATATCGAAACTAAGCATATCACTCACAGTGCTTAAAATCTAATCCATTTTCCAAACCTAGCATCTGACGGTTAGAAGGCCACAAAATGAATTTAAAGACTTCAAGAACATTCTCATATACGTGAGGAATAAAACAAATATCGTATTTAAAAGCAATTTCGAGTTTTAAAAAATTGCGCAAGGTTGAAGCAGATGTATGATTTCGGTGAGACATACTTCTAAGAGGATTGAAAATAAACTTTAGAGGTGAGATGGAAAAAAGGGGGAGGGAATGAAAATTCACTTATACTTTTTTTTTGTTCCCGTCCTCGAGCTTTTTATATATGATGCAAAAATGCATCAGGGCCGAAAAACACGTTTTGTTGCACACGCGGATTGAAACTGACCGACAAAAAGAAGAGAAAGGGATGAAGAACAACTTCTTCAAAAGAATTAAAGTAAATAAATAATAAACAACAAACAAATGCTGTAACGAAGGAATCGGAAGATTTGTATGGATCATATGGGTTAAATTGACAAACACTATAATGTTTGAATTTACATAATTACTAGCATAACATTTTATTTTACAGGGTGATTCATAAAGAAGTACATACTTTCAATGCAATTTAAGTCAAGATCAATGCAAGATATTATATGTCACCTGTAAGAGAATAAATGGGACTATTTTAAATTTTGTTAGAGCCACAGATGGGTAAAGCAATACCAAAAAGCACAGACAGACACATTGCAATTTTTATTTTCATAAATTTAAGTCACACTAGAATAACACATTGATCTATTGGTTATGAGCCTCCTAATTTTGTATCATAGTCATGTGACAAGAATGGTTCTGTTATAGTGGTATGTGGCCATGATAACCGAGTGTTCCTGGTCTCGAACTCGTGGCCGACGTCGTCGAGTCGGGAGCTCGAGTCAATGTGCAATTGAAAATACGCCGTATAGAGGGGTTGCTGCACGTTAACTATGTTGAGGCTCAAAGTCTTTTCGTTGGCGTATCGTGGAATTTTGGAGATGGGGTATCATCTCGGTCACAGGTGTGCTTCACGAGTGTGATGTAAATTAAAATCTCTAATTAGCATTACTTCATTTTATAAACTTAGACACTGGACTGAGAATGCATGTTAAAGCTCAGATCGAGGGATTTAAAAAGACTTTTAATAAACCCTATGATAAGCTAAAGTAATAATCGGGAGACGAATTCACAGCCTCCCGATCACGAAGCTCACGATTCTGCTTTCATGCTTCTGCAGTGTTAAGGATGAACTTGCTGAAGAGTATTTTAAAGGATTTTGATACATTTTCAGAATTACGTTTATTAGTTTTCACATTCAGTTGGATTTTTATTTCGATACTGAAATATCATCTTGCCAGTCACTTTTATCTTGGAACTAAAATTTCGTTCATTCTAAAGTTAAATGAATGGAATGATTTATTTTTCTGTTTCATCTCTCAAAATAAGATATCACATACCACATTCGGTCAGTAAAATTATGCAATCAGATCCTTCAAGTATCTAAGATTTGATAGAATGTATTTTTTCCAATAGTCTGCATAATGGCAACAGAGCCTTTGCAGATACGGCAAGTCTCCAAATGTGAAAGCCCTTTCTCTAGTGGCGCCATCTAGTGAAGTCTCACGCTACCAAATTTCGACACTTGAATTAATTTTAATTCGAGCTCTCGTCAGATACTAAATATTTCCGTCATTTAATTTTACCGTGAGGACTATTGCCAAATTGATATGCATGGGATATTTTACATGCCACATAATCATATGACGTGCGTGCCTACGATTTTCGCATCCAGAAAATCTATCGACTTCAACTGGGATTGAACCCTCAACCTTACGAATCGGGGACGCTACCTCTCAGCCACTGCGAGTCGACGATTGAATATATATATATATAATTTTTATTGCATAATACGTTAATTTAATTAATTTTTATTTGGTTAATTATAATATAAATTATGCAATTACTTTACTGTGTTGATTTTATTTTAAGTAAATAGGTTGAATTTTCGACAATAACTTAAAATCACACATTTGTAATGGTATTTTGGGATCGCATCCTGCAAATTTATGAACTTCTACAAATATTTAAACCAATGAACACTGGCATGTAAAATTATTATACAATAAAATAAGTAAATTTAGAAAGGTTTGAAAAAAAAACTCAAAACTGGTTAATGAATTCTGAGCTATGTCAAATATTTTAATCGTTTTTTAATGCTAAATGTTATTTCTCTTTAAATAAATTAGGTTCATTATATATATATATATATACAATCCTGTTATGCGTTAGTGCTTAGGATATTCAGGACATCTAACAATCACTAAGTAATTAACCTGTAAAACAAGCTCTTAACTCTTAAAATATACATTAAGACAATGAATAAAAAATTTAGAAGAGCATTTTAAATGAAAGGTCACACAGAAAATGTTTACAAGTCTCACGTATTATTGAAACATTTTAACTGATGTAATTAAAAACAAATAAAATGTTTCAAACGATATATAAAACGTTTTTAACTAAATTTCAACAATGTTCTTTGTCTTATTCTAAATGGCTGCTACAATATCTGATGTTTCTATGGAAATTTCTTGAACGAAACTTCACAAAAAATAGTTATATAATTGTTTTAATTGCTGAACATTTTAGCTCGTTAACCTACTATTTTTATTTTTGTCATTTTTGTATTTAGGAACACACCTAACTTCAAAATATTTAAAATATTTTGGAATAATACTTAAAATAATTAAATTTGATTGCATACTTAGATGTCGGTGACATTACATTAAGGCAAAAAAAAAAAAAAAAGGAAAGGGAAAAGAAGAGAATTTTCTCCTTAAGGTATCCGACTACTTGCGATGACTTTAAAAAAAAAATGGAGATATGGGGATGTTTTTGTTGTTTTTAGATTTTTTTAGTACATTTTAAGAAAAAAAAATATGTTAAAATTAAGAAGAGAAAAAGAAATTATTATTACTAAAATGGGAAAAAATTGGTAAAAATTTACAAAAAGTAACAGAGATACGGCCCACCCATTCTGTACCAAAAGTTTATGAACAACTTTTCAATTTTTCAATGGTGATGTATCGCTATATTTTTCATTTTTGAAATGACGTTTAGGATAACAGATATTTTAAATTTTACAAAAACTAGAGCACTTTATCTTAGTTATTATTTGAAATTGCTTAAAATAACAGTGATTATATTAACGTAAGGGACTGTAAATTTTGTAATAAAACAGTGATTATTAAATCTGAAGATTAAAACAATTCTATGGTTATACAAAACATACACAACAAAATTAGGTTAATTTTTTTCAAAACTTTTTTAGCAATCGTTCTCCCCGTATGAGCATTTTCAAAAAGAAAAAAAAACACATTTTGAGTAAAACGCGTTTTAAAGTATGAAATATTATATCTTGTTAAAGTAATGGCATCTGCTTTTACTAAAACACTTATAGTTTTGGTTCAAGCGAACGGAAAATAATAAACTTGGTATTTTAAAACTAATAAAAGATGGCCTATAAAATAAAATCATAAAAAAAAATTGTGAATTTTCGGCAAAATTCACAATTTTAGGGGAGTCGGATACCTTGAAATGGATTAAATACTCACAATTCATTTGTTAAAATACAATTATCAGATCTTAAAACTAATTCATTATGAACATTAAAAATGTTAGCTATATGTAAGAATATACATATAAATATTTATAATTAATTTTAAATCAGTAATAAACGTATATACACAAAAAATCAAATTTAAGACCGAAGACTTCTGATGCGAATTATATTGGTATTGATATGCGATCTTCTACGCAGTGAGACTCAGGAACCATTAAATCAAGTCTGAAAAACTTAAAACATTAAACTTTTGAACATTAAAACAAACAGCTAAGTTCCAAACATAAACATATTAATCTAACCTTCAGTCATGCTAACATCTTAAGAAACAGTCATAATAATAATCTCTCAATCTCTTGAATAAGCAGATCACATGCATTTATTAAGAAGGGAAGAACTAGTGCCATTAGCAGTGGCGTAACGGAGAACATTTGGGCCCCCTGCAAAGTCCGGTTTTGGGCCACGAATTTGAATTTTACAAAGGGTAGGCACTTGGCGGCAGTCAGGCTTTGGGCTCCGACGCTGGAGTTGGGGAGTGTACGTTACGCCACTGGCAATTAGAGAAAAGAACTTTGTACAAAGCTTTATGTAAATTAGATGCGGCACGTTCGACAGCGGTAGGATTGAATAGCATCACGATCTGCTTATACTTCGCCTAGCGGAAATTCCACGTGAGATAAAAAATTGAAGTAAAAGCAGGTTGAAGGCTAATTTTTTTCAACACGCTTCTTAATGTTTTACTCTTCTCTGAGTAATTTCTCAATAATTTATTATGTTTTCCGTTATTTTAATGAATGTTCATCAGAAAAATTTCTAAAACTGTACTCTATTGACTTAATAAATCAACAATGTTTTGATTAAATGAAATTTGTATTACTAAGTCGTTTTGTACTTAATTGTTTTAAAGTTTAAATACCTTTTTTTTAAATTTGCATATTTAGTATTCTTTAGATTTTAATTTCAAAAAGCTTAAACTATATACATTTATCAAAATGTTTTGTCATATTAATCAACAAAAACGTCTTCGTTAATTCTTGAAATAGTTAACATTAAAAAATAAGGCACCACTGGGGGCCTTCATAATGGTAAAAAAAAAAAAAAAAATTCATTGTCTTCTATTAACAGAAAATAAAAAAGTAGTAGAAATAAAATTAACTCCAAAACGGGTTTTTTTATGCCTTACGGAAGTACGCGAGTAAGTGTTAATTTTATTTCACCAATAACTTTTGTAAAAAAAAAGTATAAAATTTTCCATTACAAATCTTAAGAATTTCGGAAATTTATTTTTCTATTATGGATAAAACAGACAATTTTTCAGTTAAATAATTATTCCGGAGAACAATATGCCATGTTCATCACTAAACTCAATTAAAATATCAGGTTTTGTATTTTTTAAATAATGCAACTCATCAACATAAAAAACTATGTAAGCAGTTTCAGGAAATGCTGTATGAAAGAGCTCTTCATCAGTTCGACGATAGATCTAATAATCTCTGTAACTCGTGTTTACCTAGCATAATAATGCAAAATTTCTTCGAACCGAATAGATCCCGTTACTATTTCAAAACAAAAATTTATAATTTATTTATAGAAAGAAATATTTATATACTTTAAGTTACACAATATACATTTCGAAAAGAAATTAGAGTGTAAGAGGGGAAAGTTTAAATATATATAAAAGGAAATGCTTAGTAATCAATTAAAAACTGCGCGAGAAAGAAATTTGATAATATTAAACCAGCTCCGCATGCTAGTTTCAGCGACTTCTGTTTTAAAATAAGCATCTTGCGCCTGATAATTTCAAGGACCTCGTTGATATCAGGTATTCACGAAAAATCGCATGTAAAAAAATGTGGCCAAGAAACAACCAAAAATGAACTATCTAATGAGAAAATAAAGAAGACCGAACAGAAATACCATTTATCAATCATCGCTTCATTTCTAGTTTATCAAGATTTAGATAACTCGACCCCTAAAAATCGAAAAAGAGAAAAAAAATCTCAACTGATGGTCTCATTTCAGCCCTTCAAGTCCCAAAACAAGTCCACGTGCTTGAGAGATGAAATAAACACCAGTCTGTAGCAACGCCAGGAACATAATAAATAAACATTCAAATAGAAGTGAACGTGATTCATGAGATAGGACATGAACTTCATTCCGCTATCTATAGTGCCCCTCAAATGAGGAAAAAAGCACAGGTGGAAGCGATATGTTTATCAGATACCAGAAAAGACATATTTTAGGTCAGCAGCTTTATACAATCAGCGCCCTCGATTTTTAGAAGTTTAACCAATTTCGGGGAAGAGTGCAACGTGGTTGGGCAACAACCAGTAAAGTGTTTGTTTGGTTGGAAATTCAATGTATCGGTACATTTTTCCTTTTTGGGTCACTCTTCTATCTGGTTGAATCCTGACCTACACCTTTAGTTACATTGACTCCACTTAACCTCCAACGGGTGTGGTTACAAGAGCTGGAAAGAAAAAGCGTTATGTAAGGTTGCTGATCAAGTGACATAGGGGCTTCAAAGGGTAGGATAGTAGGTCACCATTTACACACGAGAAAACAGCTTTCGCAATCTCCGGATGTGGAGACGTACAGGGAATGTGTGATAGGATTGGGCATTCCTTCCCCTCTTCGACAGTAAAGAAAGAAAAAGATCATCTCATAGTTCGGGAGGGAAAGTGTGGTAATAAGAGATTCAGAAGCACAGTAAAGGGGGGAAATTAAAAGAAGAAATTACCATACACGCGGGAGGGTTGTTAAGTTCAGGATGTTACTAAGCGTGACATGCAGAATTAGCAGGACTGTCGAACTAACGTTAAGAGAAACTGTGCCCTAAAAATGATGATGTTGCTTGAAGTGAGTTGTTTGTTTCTAAAATCAATCATTTAAAAAAAGACGGTGTCATTGTTTCGGTGAAAAAAGGTCATTAAGTGACATGATAGAGTATGATAATTAGAGACTCGAAAGGAATATTACATATGATCTCCGTCACTGATAACACGGTACTTCATGGTATTGGTTATTGTTATGCGAGGTTTGAAAAGATTGTAATTCTTTGAAAGAAAGAAATCATGTTCTGAAATAAAAGATATCAGGAAATGTGACTTATTTGTTTTTAAAATCAATAATTAGAAAGGGCAGTATCATTATTCCAAAAAAAAAAAAATCAATTTTTATAGCGTAAAAGCCTATGGTATTGAAATATATATTCCGAAAGAGAGAAAATGGAAAGAAATTGAAATTTTTATTAAAAGCTATACAGCCTGGTATCCATGTTTATGATGATTATACATAAATCTTAGCTCCAGCGAGAAAGTTGCCATAATAACGGTAAAACGAATGTCACAAATTTATCAAAGAATGTAATTTTAGCGTTCGTATCTTACGAGTGCTTATTGCATAACGTTAATTCGGAATAAAAATAATGAGTTTGACTTTTAACACATAAAAAAAAATAGGTTATTTCACAAATTATATTTATAAAATAAACATTTGGAATCAGATGAATATTTGATACACACCCAGTGACAATAAGCAAGTAAAAATCTTAACCCTTATTGGTGTTATCTACATTTTAACTGGATAGACAAAATATATAAGTCTGATTTTGCAAAATAGAAGCAATTTTCCAATGAATAAATTTTTTTCTTTTTCCGTGAAAATAATACTGTTTCGTTAACACTGGTCCAAATCCTAACCCTCAAACAGTACCCCCCCCCCAAAACGAAAATCTCGTTGTAATGCCTGAACAAGTTGGTCTAGTGGTCATGGTCATGGATTTGTGAG
This sequence comes from Trichonephila clavata, assembly GCA_019973975.1. Lineage (NCBI taxonomy): Eukaryota > Metazoa > Arthropoda > Arachnida > Araneae > Nephilidae > Trichonephila > Trichonephila clavata. The sequence goes on along the minus strand of BMAO01003605.1, from coordinate 56,006 downwards.
CAGCTCACCATGAGTTTGAGCCACTGAAAACCTACCGTGTAGAGGAGTTTATGCACGTTTATTCCATCGAGGCTCAAAGACCTCTTATTAGCGTGGTATGGAAGTTTGGAGAGGGAGGTGACCGCTTCGTCACTTGACCATGGTTCAAAATTACGAGATCCTCGCCAATAGCCTTATAGTGCGACGTTAATAAACACTTGCTCATTCGCTAAGCCTGTACAAATCGGGGTGAATCCATTTATTTATGTAGTTCAGTTCGGCAGATACGATATGAGATTTAGATGAGAATGAAATGAATTTTGAAAAATAAACTAAATCCCTTTTTCTAATTAAATTTCAAGAGTTACTCCCTTACTCATCATAATAAAAAATTATTTTACCAATTTTTAACAATTTTTACTGAAATACGCTATTGATGAAGTAGTGCCTACTGAAGTGGCTTATTTCCGGAGGACGGAACCCGTGACCTACGGATTCGTAAGTACGTAACATACCACTAGACGAAAGTGATCACCTGGGTCCGGAGGATGTTACCGACTTATGTAGATATCCGCTACTCAGTCACAAGACAAAAAAAGAAAACTGCAAGTTTTTTTAGCTTGGTGACCTAGAGATAGAGTGCCTGCCTCGTAACCCCAGGATTGTGGGTTCGATCCTGGCTGGAGTCGATAGATTTTCTGCTTGCGAAAATCGTAGGCACAGATTTCGTATGATTATGTGGCATGTAAAAGATCCCTTGAGTATCAATTTGACTTTGATACTAACAGCAAAATTAAATCATGGCAATATTTATATTTGACGAGAGTTTGAATAGAAAAATTCAAGCGTCAAAAATTGGGTAATGGGAGCCCCCTCTATATGTTGCCACCAATGAAATAGCTCTGACACTCGGGGATTTGCCTTTTTTACAAAGGCTTATCTGCCCAAATACAGCTCATTTGAAAGGAAAAGTTTTAGAAATGTTGCATTATAGCAAGTGAGATATGTAATACTAACAAAGTGAGCGATTATTAGCATAAAATAAATACTATAAGATTTAGATGAATTTTCGAAAGAAAAAGAAACCAAAACACTTCGATCAACAAAATATTTCAAAATGTTATTGTCAGTCTCTATAATGAGGCTTTATTGTTAGGTTATTTGTAAACAAGAGCTTATTATAATGTTAGATTATGTGAAATTCCAAATAGAAATTTCTACAAGTTTAATTAGAACTCTCTTAGCTGTAAAATGAAGAAATATACTTAACTTGGTTAGTCCAATTAAAACTCTAGGTTGAATAATTTTCATTCATCATTAAGTAAATTACTGTACCAAACGTCTAATAAATCATGCATCAAAATAAATTAAATGCCTAAGTAAAAAACATTTGATTCACGTAAAGCAAGACTGAAAAGATGTATATTGAACCAAACGTGTATGTTTAATAAATATATGAAATGCTATTTTTTAATGAATGGGCTGCAATTTGGCAGCTATTAGCCTTTTCAGACACGACAAGTGCCCAAGTGTGAGAGCCATTTCATTGGTGGCACCACCTAGTGACGGCTCCTGCTACCCAATTTTTGATGCTTAAATTTATTCAATTCAAGTTCTCGTCGGATGCTCTAAGCATTGCCGTGATTTAAATTTGCTAGAACCAAATTATTTCTCAAGGGATTTCTTACATGCCACCAAATCGTATGACATGCATGCCTATGATTTTCGCATCCAGAAAATCTATCGAATCCTGAACCTTGGGCTCACGAGGTAGGCGCACTACCTTTAAGCCTCCGATCCGACTTTTATAAATTATCGAGAAATGCATCTGCGCTATGACGTGTCACGGGTTTATTCGGATATTTCTAACAATCCTCTTGGGGAAAAATGGGTCTTTAAAATTTAATTTATTGAAAATCTTTCTTCGAAGAAGAAGATGGGAGTATGTAAATTAAGTCTTGTATATAAAGATTAAACTTTCGGGTTAGAGTGAGAGATTATAGAGAGAGGTTAGGAGCAAGTGAGAGAAAAAGAGGTCAGACTGCTACGGCTAGCAGTGTTTGATTAAACGTGAAGTGAGGCGTGGATACTTCGTAGCTGATTATTGTAATATTAAAGTTGACGATTTGTCAATTAGGAATCAAATCAGATTAGATTGCTAAGAATTAGAAGGCATTGCCTGGACGTAAGTGATCTGTTGATTTAAAGCATAGGTTTTAAACCTTTTTTGAACTGGCGCCCGCTTTACTAGGGAATGTGTCGATACCGCCCCCTCCCACTCTAGAGAAACAAGAGTGTATATAATACCAGGTGAAAACAAGAGTTAAATTTTAAAAAATATTCTATTACTAATGGAACGTATTTTTAATTTTTTTAAGCTCCAATTTTTTTACTTGCGAATCTGAAATAGCTATTGCCACAAATATATTTAAATGTGTAATATTATATATTTTAGTCACAGATAGGATATTGTAGGAATTGAAACGCTACTGAATTTCTTCATTTAAGAGTGGAGTAAAAGTTTTAGCTTACTTGTTATAAAGACAGGCAGGGGTTTTGATGTTACGAAATAATTCATAATAAACTATTGCTTTCAAAAGAAATATAAATTGACAAATTCAGACTTTATAGAATCGCACGTTAATTCCTGCTTAACATTTAATTGTGTTTCTTGGATAGTATACGTAATGAAATGCAGTGGACGAAATATTTATCCTCCTGCTCACAGACAAAGACAACACTAGAAATGGTTTAAATACATATAATCAACATAAGTAAACAATATTAAAGTTTACTTTTGTTAGTACATAATCAGCGTGTTTTTTCAGTCTTTTTTAGACTATATTTGGTTAATCTGCCCGAACCCCTCCGTGCCATCTCAACGCCCCTTAATTTTCTCTGGGTCTTTTACTGCCCCCCCCCTGAAGGTCTCAAACGCCCACAAGGGGCGTTATCGCCTACGTTGAGAATCTATGATTTAAAGTTTTCTCGTATCTCGTCTGCCTCGCTATTGTTTTCTATATTTTGTATTTGGGTATGTAACTTTGACTTTGGTTCATAGAAATTGTCTTGTTGTTCGTATCAAAGAATAAATTGAAGTTATATTGACTATGGCTAATCTTCCTTATGACCTCCCCACACTGAGGGATGAGGTAACTCATCCTTCACAGGCACACACAGGAATTTTTCAAGGGAGTGGGTCGAAGTTCGAAAAAGTCCACTATTCTCGTTTCATACCCCAATACGCCCCCAACCATATTCTTTTGATTTTGTTGATTGGCGTTGACAAAAAACAGCAAAAAATAAATAACTGAATAAAAAACTAGTTTTAATAAATAAAATAAATTATTAATATCAAATACTGAATAAAATTTTTTTTCTTTCTATACACATAGGATTATAAGCAATCGAAAATAATGAAGAGAAAGAGGGGGGGGGGAGTCCGGACATGTAAATCCCTCCATTCCCTTGTATGCATCACTAATCCACGCGTGTGTGTTCCAGCGAAAAAAGGAAGGTTGGATGGATTTTTTCAAATTTATTACGCAATACTGTAGCAAAATTTAATATTGATTTGTTTTTAGGCACCCATTTCTATCTAAATCATAAGACTTTTTAGCCAAAAAAAAAAAAAGCATATTGCAGATTTGTACCTTTGTCCGATTGTAAAGAAGTAAATGCAGTCGAATCCGATTTAACTAATTCATTGGGATTGAACATTTTATTCGTTATATTCTAATAATCTCTGTTACTCACTTACTAGGAAAGAAAAAAGTTATCATTAATCAGATTTAAACTCACCATACATGTGTCACTTTTCGAATGATTTGTTTGTGCCTCATTAGCCATTCATAAGTAACCTCAGTTTATATAAGAAGGCTAACCCTATTTAACACTTGACAAGAATATGATAAACCTCTCACGAAAGTTCAATTTTGTTTATTATAATGAAAGAGATAAAAATATCAAAAGAAATTAAAAATAGCTTTCGATTTTCTTTGAATACAATATTCTCAAACCTCTCACAGGAAAAACCTCATCAAATATTCAACACACTTTTTTTCCTGCCACAGACATTAAGCAGAATAATTTAAACACTAAAAAAAACACACACAATTGTGGAGGTTAGCAAAAGGTCTGTAGGCTTCCCAACCTTTCCCAAAACGCCTTGAGATTCAAAAAAAGGGTCAGAAACCTTCTCCATCACATTGAAAAGATTAATTTTCCATGGGCCGGGAACAATAGCAGCAAACACCAAAGCGTGCATTTGAATGGTTAATTTGCCCCCCCCCCCTTCCTCTAGGGGAGAAAATATAAGAAAAAGGCTCAGGAATCGGAAGAGAGAAAGCTTTTTACCCAAACGATTCCTCATTTTTCCGTACACTCCAGACCCCATTCCCGGTCACTCACCCTTTTTTATTAGGATTTAAGACAATAGATGGCAGTGCTGTACATAGGCTTTTCATGGGATCGCTTTGAAATAGCGGGTTTTGTTCCAATCTGGAATAAAAAAATGGCAGGAAATATAAATGGGTACAATCTGGTGATGAGTTACGACATAACACTGAACTTAAAAAAATGTTGTGTTTTTTTTTCTTTATTTTTTATTTTTGAGTAAAACAATTTAAAATAATGATTTTGAATTTGTTTTTGTTAATGACATGGAAAGTGAAAATAAAGCTGGATTTATAAAAGAATATAGAGAATCTAGCATCAATTTAAATAATATAATTTCCCTTTAAAAAAAATTAAATACCTAATTGTTGCAAATTACTCTGTGAAAATTAAATGTGAGTGGTGGTAAGATTTTTAAAAATTCTGGATATTGTTTCTCATAAGAAGGATTGAAAATGAAAAATTAGAAAATAATGTAAGAAACACAAAGACGTGTATTGTCGAAAAGAAATTAGGATTTGATATCCAATATTAAATTATAAATATTGGACCGCAATAAAAATATTTTTGTAGCCAAATAGGAAAATAATTTAACACCGTATTTTTACCAGTTTACATTTTAACCGATTTGAATTAATTTCATACTAATTGATTAAGTTAGATATAAATAAGACGGAAATCTAACATAACTTACGTAGAACTTAGAACTTATCAAGAGGGGTGGGGGAGAAAAAAACCCTCATTTCTTAAAAATATTTAAAATATCAATCTTGAATTTGAATTAAAAATAAAAATTGCATAAGAAAGGCTCATAAAATCGTGTAATGATTGATACATACACGAATAGAACATGCCAATATATCATTTAATACATAAAATCTCAATACTACTCAAACTAAAGTCGGCAATGAACAAATAAAACTTTCATTAACCAATTCCAGTATATAACAGCTAGGGATTGCAATACCGGTATAATAGGGATACCGAATAACGGTATTTTGAGCCATTTGTACAGTTTCGAAATACCGGTATTCACAACTTTAATACCTAGTTTCTAGTAAATACCAGTTTTTCGGTATTTACTAGAAATATTTAAAATTGTTTCCACTATACGTTCAGGGATCACCAATATAGCAAAATAGAAAAGTTTTGTTTTTATGTTATAGTAATTATTGATCCATGATTAAAATAATATATTATAAATGAAATAATTTTAAGTCCATTTCAGATGGTGATGATATTAAACTCTTTATTCCGCTCATTCCATTGTTCTTATTTTTATTTTTTCTAGCTGGTTCTACAGTTCTAAGGCAATTCATTAAATCAATCATCTGATTTTTTCATTGCCAGATACAACAGATAAAAGACTATTAATCTGAACTTAGAAATATAGACATAAATTATTTCTCTGATAAAAAGAACTAAATACACTACCCCTAACTAAGTTCTCGTTGAAAGAGGAATAACATAATCAAGCTCATCTGACTTGCTTCATTCAGCAACACTTGTTACTAAAATGTCTCCTAAACGGGCGAAATTAGACTGTGAATACAATGTTGCATCGAACAATCAAGAGAAGTGATAAAATATCTGAATCATCTATAAGGCCAAAAGTGTCCTATTACAGCTCAGAGTGATACTGCACTTGCACAGGATTCGTAAACTAATATTCGTATCTGGGAAACCAAGGTTGTTCTTGTGAAGAAAATGCGTAATATTTCAATATTTTTCTAAATTGGTGAGTTTGTTATTCACTTTGTATATCATACTTTAGGGTTCTCAAAATGTTTTTCAGATTATTTGTATATATATACTCCTAAATAATAACTAACTTGCACGATACAATTGCATTATTTTTCATACTGCAATGTCATACAGAAATACTGATCGATGATGAATTATAAACCTAGATTCTACATGGGCAAAAGTTTTATGCATATTTTCTCAGGGAAATGAATTAAAAAATTTATATGAAATGTAAAATGTCTGCTATAACACATTCTTACTTTGAAAATTATCGTGGCATTTCCAAACCTTTTGAAAAGTGTGTGGTTAAATATATTAAAATCTAATGAGCTTTAAGAGGGAACATTTCCGCATTTTCGAGCAACTTGTTGAAGAATTATTGAAAAGTTAATGAGGAAATAAACCGAAAGGTATGCTTGTTATTTAAGACATAATTAATTTACTAGCGTGATATTATTACTTACAAAAATGAGGTTTCAATATCAAAAATTATTCATAAACCAAATGATAAAAATATCAAGGTCACAGAAAAAAGTCTTGATCGGATGAAATTTAAAAAAAAAAACACTTAAATATCGTTTAAAAAATGTTTAGTGAAAATAAATTTTTTCGTTAATCTTATCATTAATACTCTGTTCAGGTGATAAATATGAATTGAAAAGAAAAAAATTGACAGGAATTAATTACGTTGCTTTGATGTTTCGTGATATCTTTTTCTTTTTCGAGACGTTTCCATGTGTAAGGTTTGAGCTAACGCATTTATAGCTTTCTCTGGGTTGACTTTTAATTTATTTGTTCAACAGTTATTTTAATTTTTATCCATCTTCGTGGTAGATAAATACATTGTTAACATTTGAATATTCAGATATTTGAAAACATGTAGAACAGTGACTCTCAAGCACTGTGCCGTGGCACTTTAGTGTGCAGCCAAATCCTAGAAACGTGCCACCAAATCCTAGAAATGGGCCACCAAATCTTTGAAATGGGCCTCCAAAGCCTAGAAATGTGCAGCCAAATTCTAGAAATGAACCAACAAATTTTAGAAATGAACCAACAAATTCTGGAAATGAGCCAACAAATTCTAGAAATGTGCCTCCAATTTTTTTTTTTTTAAATTACTAATTATACTCTGAGAAAATAAAATCCGGAACTATCCTTCTACCTTTTCATAGAAATGAATTTCTCATAAAAATGTTATTGGTCATTTGACAACACTAGAGGAGAGAATTATATTCATTACTTCCGAAATTTAGATATAATAAAATTTGTTTGAGTTCGTAATCTATTTGTGATAATGAATACTTCTGTATATGAGTTAACTTTTAATGAAGAGGAAGAACTAATTTCATTCTGTAACAATCGAGATTTAATTTCAAAGCATTCGAAATAGTCAATTAATTAATTTTGGATAAAATTAGAGTCAATAATCCCATAATAGCCAAAAAAAGCCTTAAAAATATTGTTACAATTTTTTACATCTTTCTTATTTGTGTGAATTCGGATTTCCAGAATTAACAAATATAAAAATGAAAAAAGATTGAAACTTTTAAATGTAGATGACGAAATCATTATCAAAAATTATCATTTTTACGACTAAATATAAATGAAATTGTCAAAAAATCAACTCAAACTTCGTGTTCGAAATGTATTCTTATAATAAATTTGTAATTTATCACTCAATTAACATTTTGTTGTCTTAGTCGTACGTATTTTATTTAACATTGAAAATTATTATTATAGACTATTTTACATAGTGTATTATAAATAAGTAAAATTATTTTAAACTTATTTTATTGCCGCCAAATTTTGAAATTGTTAAAAGTATACCACAATAAAAAATAAAAAAGGTTGAGAATCGCTGATGCAGAAACTCTTCAATTACTGCACACACTTGTTGTATCATTATAGTTTTTTTCCCGCTAAGTTCAGTCTTCCTCATCTTGATTTATAATTTAAAACTAAAGCTGAGCTATTTAAGTATGTATCATTAAAAGCACGTTTTGAAGATGAATTCGTCAGACTAAATATTTTATTCAATACAATTCCTTTTTAATTGGGAAATATATCTTCAGTATACTTTCAATGATTTGGGCGTTGAATGCGGTATCAGAACCCCCATTCATTAGAGACTCATTTATGAATAGATTTAATTTTGAAGTTTGTGTGTTTTGAACGTGCGATAGTCCTTGTGGTTTAAATTATATTTTTTACTTTTCAGATATTTTTGTCATAAGCAACATTATTTCCAGAGTAGTGAAAATGATTACCACAGTAATACATTCAGATGAATTTTAAAGCATTTATTGCAATCATTAAATCTGCAGCAACCCCTCCTCCCATGAATCGCAACCAACAAAGGACGAGAATTAAAGCCCTTAACAACTGGCCCTAATAGGTAGTCCTTTTCGTCCCAATCGTCTAAGGTATGCACGGAGTAGCAGTGGATCCCGGTAGGCTGGTGGCTCTAATAAACGCCCCTGCCAAGGTCGGCAGCCAGATGCCGAAAATCATACACTGCGGTCGTACCATTACACTTCTTTACTGGGCATCATAACACCTGACCACGTGGTGTGCATTTTCTCAAATTTACATGTTAGTTAATGAAGTGCCTTCAAGAGTGCAGCTAAGAGGGCTACGGGGGCAGGGGGCCCTGAATTCACATGGTGAAGGCACAAAAATAATACTGAAATTTACCTTAATCCCATTTGAAAATATAAAAATACATACTATAACAAACAAACAAAAACCATGCACCAAGAACGAGTTGTCCTATAGGGACAAAAATTGGTTAGTAGAAAGGTTATGTACAGAGAATAGAGAATAAAATTTCAGAGAAATTGAAGGATTTATTTCAGAGTTACTTAGTTACGAAGTAACGAGCTCAATAAGGTTTAGACCCTCCTCTAGCCTGGATGCAAGCTGCCACACGACGTGGCATGGTGATAAGGCACCCTGATGGTCTCCTGCGGTATTTCTTGCCAAATTTGCCTCCAATATATACATATATAGAGAGAGAGAGTGAACTATTAGTAAGAATTGAAAAGACCTGCTTTTTTTCATTTAATTGTAATGAGTTTTGCATTTTATATATAAATAGAAAATTATATTTTATTGTAATAAAAACTCGTAGCATATGTATATGTTTTCTAAATCATTAAGAAACTTAGTCAAATTCTGTGAAATCCTTTTAAATTGTGCTTGAAGTTTTTGTAAAAAAAGATTTAATGTATAAAAAATATACAGCATCCCCCCCCCCCCAGATTTCTTTTAAGTTAATAGTAGTTTTCCTCAGCTGTAGAATTTTTAAAGACCTTCATAAGTTTCTTTGTCTTAAGTCAGGGGAAAGGTTACAAACACTTCTACCTGAAAAATTGAAATGGCTGATTTTGAAGCTAAGCAAGATTTGGACATAGTAACTAAAAGTGATTTTTAAGGAAAAATAGAAGCTTCTTTTTCTTTTTAATCTCTCTTTGACTATCTCTGTGAAACATACAGCTTACTCAATAACTTTTTTTCTCAAATAGGCTGCATTTTGGCAGCAAAGCCCTTACAGACAAGGCAAGTCCTCCCAGGTGTGGGAGCCATTTCATTGGTGGCACCATCTAGGGGCATCCCCCACTAGCTTTTTTTTTTTTTTGACGCTTGGATTTATTTAATAGAGGCTCTGGTTGGATGCTTAATTTTGACGAGGGTACCAGAGCCAAATTGATATGCTCAAAGGATCTTTTACACATGCCATATTATCATATGACATGCGTACCAACGATTTTTGCATTCAAAAGATCTATCATCTCCAGCCAGAACCGAACTCGCAACCTTGGTCTTCCAAGACGGGGACGTTACTTCTAACCCACCTAGCATCAATAACGCTAAGCTTCATATTGCAGAAAAAATAATGGAACTTTAATAAGTGAACCTTTCTTTGATGTTTTAGGTAACAGAGAAACGGCAGATGCGAGATGATCAATAAAGGGACACAATATTTAATTCTTTTCCTTAACGCTTGAAAATATTGGAAGGAATTTTCTTCTTTAACAGCAAAGGACTGAAAAATAAAATAAGAGGATTAAGGTATTGTTCAGAGGTTTCAGAATGGAAGGCGCCTTCTTTCATTTTTATTTCCTTCTTACAGTACGTCAGTCTCATCTTTCTATTTTGTTATATCCAACGAAATGACTCACACCGTTCTCAATTAGCATTAACTGTCAGAAGTGGGGTATGATTTGTAGATGCCGTTTTTATTTACTTTTAATAAACTTTCTCATAGAACTTTACATTTAAGTAAAATTAAACTTGGCTTGTGTTTTTAATCTTTTCGTAGGTATCAAATTTAATAAACATTCGTTATAAAACGAGAATTTTTGTTTATACATAATTAAAAATTTCCTAAGGTAATTGTCATTCCAAATTTTTATATTTTTCCTATCGTTTGATTCAAGGTTTTATGATTTCAAATAGATTGTGTACCTTATAAATCATTCCAGCTTCATTGTATAAATGCGATAAAGCTTTTATGCATTGTTTTAAAAGTTGCTTATTTTTATGTACGTTAAGTGACGACGAGTCTAAAATAAATATATTTTAAATTGTAGTACAGTCATAGAGTCCATATAGAAGAATTAATCTGAAATATATTATCATATCTATATTGCACAAATAATTTGTCTTTAATTTTTATTCTAAGCAGCAGCAATCAAAAATAATTTTGTCTCTCTAATGAATAAGAGGCAGTTTTTTCAATTTGTTATAAATGATTGAAAATGTAAATCTTCGATGATCTTTTGAATGTTTACTTAAAGAGAAAGTTTTTTTTTATAATTAACAAGGAATTTGCTATGTACCTGATTTTCAAGATCTTTTTTTTTTGTGTGCGGAAAACTCTAATTGAAATGATAAATGCTAATTTAATTTGATATCACGCATAATATTCTTGAATTAATTAAAACGTCAAAAATTTGGTAGTGGTGGTGCCAATGAAATGGCTTTCACACTTGGAGACTTGCCGTGTTTGTAAAGCTGCCCAAATGCAGTGCATTTGAAAAATATTTCACTTATCAAAAATAATAAAACTCCGAACAGTGATTAGAAGCAGATTATATGATGGTGAGTCGGAAAATAAGTTTCCCCTGTCGACTGTAGTCAGAGTTGTGTATGAAAGTAAAACACAGAATGAGACTTTAAAGATATGACATAACTTTATTTTCCCCATAAGTACCAAGTATATTGAGACATTTGTCATACCGCTTGATAAGCTTCAAAAAGCCCTCCAGGAAAAATTCAGGGATTTGCATACGGAAGAAGCGTTCAACGGGTATGAGCAAACGACGAAACAGCCGGTGAACGCACAAGACACCAATGCATCATTGGATAGAGGTCGACCGTGATCAAGCAAATGAATTCGGAAAAAGGGGCATGGGTTTTCTCCGATCTGACATTCTGTTGTTGAATGACAATGCGAGACCAAACTTGGCGACGGCATCGCAAAACCATATTGCAACTCTTGGTTGCACGCTCCCAACCAAGCCATACAGTCCTGATCTCGCATCTAATGACTTTTATCTGTCTCTAGCTTTAAAGAAGAATCTCGCCGGAAGACGCTTTGGAAGTAAAGCTGAAGTCAAACAAGTCGTTAAACGCTTCTTCCGTATGCAAAGCCCTGAGTTTTTCCCGGAGGGTTTTTTGAAACTTATGAAACGGTATGACAAATGTCTCAATGTACTTGGTACTTACATGGAAAAATAAAGCTATGTCTTATCTTTACTGTCTCATTCTAAGTTTTGACTTTCATACACAACTCTGACCACAGTCGACAAAGGAAACTTATTTTCCGACTCACACTCGTATTATAGAAAAATGGACAGTGCTGAAGTTGTATGCTTTATTGTTTGACATAAAAACGAAGAAAAAAAACCTAAATGCAGTTTTTGAATTACATTCAACTAGCTCTATAAATGCATTTGGCCATATGTATATATATATATATATATGTCTAGATTATTCTTATTACCTTATAATCATTTTTATTAAACTGAAATATTAGTGCAATACTTAAAAGCAAAAAAGGTTTGAAAAATAATTATTTAAGATACTAAAATATTTACCTCTTTTTTATATTTATTTATGTGATCACATATGTAATTATAATATATACATCAGTCATTATATAGATAATTTATTTATTTAGATCCATATAAAAATGTCCATGTAATATCAAATAGGAACATTTAATTTTGAAAGTCAGTTGAATATAAGAGGGTCCATTTTATAAGCGTACAGTCTTGAATCGTATTTCAAAGCGGTTCTTAAAAAAATCGCTTAAGAGATCCACTAAATACTAGCTACATCTCTAAATACACGAGTTCTATAAGAGGCAATTAAAAATGATTTATTGATTTCTGTTTTATGGCAGCCATGATTGATCCTGTGAAATATAATAAATTAATAAAAAGTTGAATATTTCAAAAAGACAGTAAAATAATAATAATAATAAATTTAACAAAATAGACGAAAAAAATTTTTAATAACTTAATTAGATCTTCATTTTCAACTCAATTATTTAAAAAGGCCTCCAAATATTAAATATATTTTCTTAAAAAATCATTTAAGAACCACAATGGTTTGTTTAAATTTCTGTTTCTTGCCTATCGCTAGTATAACTTGCGATTTTTTTTTAAAAAAAATTAACTAATAAATTTGAATAATTGAACTAATAATCTACCGTATTGTACTGTAGTCTATGCCTTCATCGATCCTAAGCCGCACGCCAAATTATCAACACATGTTTGTAAGAAAATAAAAAGTACTGTGAAATGGTTTATCGAAACCCTGTGACGGATATGTCTACATCCTTTCTTTAACATAATCCTCTTGGGAAATCTTTGGTCTATCAATTCGAGTTTACTCGCAACCAACCCTCTGAAGAAGCAAACCTGATTATTCAGATTAGGTCGGATATATATAGTCTAGGTTTTCAAGATAGAGAGAGAGAGAATGTGAGGAAAAGGATAGGTTGCTACTGATCAGGTATTATACTATTTCATAACACATTTCAGAGATTAGATAGAGGAAAGTATCAAAGTGACGATTGGTCACTAAAATTTAATTATTGCTCAGATATTCGGGATAGTAGATTTGATCCTGAAACATGAAGATCGATATATATTTAAAGTCTTCTCATAATTCGCGCATCTCGTTAATTACTCTCATATTGCTTAGACTGTGAACATCTCTTCTCGTTCGAATTATTAAAATTGTGTTGATAGTTTGCGTGTTCCATAAAAAGATTGATTAACTGATATTGCTAGTCTTCCTTCCCTTCCTCCCACATCTTTAGAAGGGGCTGAGAGAACATCTCAGCCCCTACATCCCGATACTTACAAAAATTTTAAAAATTTTAATGAGGATTGATAGGAAGTTAATAATAGTTTATCTTGCCAGTTAATACATATACGAATATATCACTTTTCTAACAGACCAGTATCATGTTCAATTTCCCGATTCAACGAATTTTTTCGGCGCACACAATTTTTAGTAGCATTAACTTCGGTAAAAAAATGCAGCTTTGATTCGAATAATATTTTTCCGATTCTACTAATGATAAGAACTATATAAGAAATTATGCACAGCAAATAATATTTAGAAAATGGAATTCGTAAGAATAAGACATATCATATCCTGAGAAACCTGTTAAGTTAAAAAATTTTACTAATATATTAGTAAATGTATCTTTAATAGCGGAAAACTCTTGTTTATATAGAGAACATAAAGTTTAAATCTAAAAAAATAAATTAACAGCTGATTTGCATGTTAGAACAAAATTCTTTACAATATGAACAGGAAACATTTTAATGTTAATGTATAGTGCGCTTTAGTATTTTCGTATTTTTAGCACACTAAAATGCCAAATAAACTACCGTTTTTTTTCTTCTTCAAATTATCTCTGACAAACTTCGAGTTATGTACATATATTTTCAAAAATAGACATGATTTTTTTTATTTTCATCAAAGGATTATCATCATCATCGTTGGCTCAACGGCCCTGGGTGGACCTTGGCCTTCTCCAGAACATTTTTCCAAGCAGTTCTTCTTGTCACCAGTTCCTGTTATCAAAAGGAAAGTGAAATATATATGTATATATATAATTACTAGCTGCACAAAACTCACATTCTTTGTAGAATTCCTTAAAATTTTTGCTTACATTTTTTTGGGGGGGTTGGATTCATAAATCTTTTCACGATATCTAATTGTCTATCTCAGTTGCGTAGATAATTGAAATCTAGTCAAAAAGGACTTTTTTTATGTAATTTGCTCCAAGCACACATGGGATATAAAAATTGCACTTAATACTTTATTATACTATATTATAATTATATAGCAGTTGAATGTAATGAAAATGAAGAGATATATGAATGCCATTTTCATCTATTTCAATGAAGAATGGAAATGCGCGTTTAAAAATAATTTTTTTATTACATTTTCGCATGTGCATGCAATTTGTAATATTTTTTAATTCAGTTTCACGAAAAGTTTTTGATGTGGAATTACATTTTAGAGCATCGTTCCATTAATAAAAAAGTTAAATTTCCATATTCAGTGTAACGAAATGACTCCTTGATTTCAGTATTGCTAATTCTATCATTCTCAAAAAATATTAGGAAATGTTCGAATGGGAATTAGTAAAATTTTTTGACTTGTAACATCGTTTCATAGCAGAAGTTCAACATGGCGAAAAATGGAATTTTATTTTTCATTTTTTTTATGTGTAACACTTTTTATGTATAGTTTCAGCTAACATTATGATTTTTAATTTTGTGTATTATTAGTATTTTTTTTAAAATTTTGATACATCCTGAAATGCTACAGTAAGTAAATTAACAGTCTGTTACCTAGATTATTAATAAAACAGCATTCACAAATTAATATTGTAATAAGCTATCGCTTCAAAGAAAAGTATATATTTCAGCTAGAAAAAGTGCGAGAAATAAATTCATCATTTTTGAAAGAATGCTTCAAAAATTGAAATTTAGAAATATTTAAAATGTTGAGCACTAAACTTTAGCTCGCAATAGTAAATTCACTTTTTTTGTAAAAGCAATTCGGTCTTTTTTTTTTTTTTCATATTCAACAGAATGTCTAAACAAGATTTGTGCTGCCATCTATTGCCTATTTGACTAACTTTGATGCTAATTAAAACGAGCGCGAACTTATTTTCTTATTCAAAGTCAAACTAAAAAGACTTTTAGAATTGCTTCAAATCCAGCCACAATTCTGATTTTATATTCATTCAAAAAACTGATTGAAATTAGAAAGGTTTCATGAATGAATAGTACATGCATTCTTCCAATATTATAAATCCCAAAAAGTAGCTGACACTTAGAACACCGAAAAACTTACATATGGTGCTGCCATCTATTACTTCTTTTCAGTACAAAATGTGAAGACGCGGGAATATGAGGAGAGTAACTGTGCTTATACAGATGCCGTCCTTGTTGTTTAACCATAGCCTGAAATTATGAGTTCTATCACTAATAGACCATTTAATTACTATTGCTTCTTCTATTTCAATATTTACTAAGCAAAATCAGATTAGGCTGAATAAACATATCTTCACAAGGAAGAAATGCATCATCAGCCTTATTAAATGCTTCTATTTATTTGAAAGTTGTGACTATGTGAGCAAAATGCAAATGATGATTATATTTTCATTTTATTTACTTATTTTGCTTACTTATTTATTAGTTTAATATATATATTGAGATCAGAGAAGAAGCAAGGCTTATAAAATAGCATTGCAAAATTGTTGTCTTAAAGATATTGCTTTAGATTGGGGTTAAAAAATCTTATAATCCGCTTTTTTGTGTTCACTGATTATGGTTCCTGGATGAAAATCTTTTAGTGCCTCTAAAACATTAAAAAATTTTGGACTTCCCTTGGGAGCACCTAGCATTTATTCTATACAGAGAGAGAGAGAGAGAAGTTCAACCTTACTCTAATATATTTTAGAACATACTATGCAAGTGCTTTATTTAATTTTTTGTTCTGAGTTCTCAATATTGATTCTGGATCGTTATTAAAAATAATAAATACACTCCAAAGAAGAATATCATAATTCTAAGAGATAAATAGTTAATCTCAAATCTAATTTTTTTCAGTACATTTTTATTATAATCAGTTTCATTAGTCTTGCAGATTCCATAAGAGCTGGGTATTTAGGGTTAAGTGCGTCTGTTTACTTCAAGAATGCGCAAAGCTTATGAGAATAAAGATTCTATGCAGTCATTTTTGAGTAATAAATCAAATTTATTATACAGGGTATCCCATAAATAGCGCCTAAACTCTGCACAGCCAGATTCCTCATTGTGAGTACATAAAAAAATGCCTAAAATTCTGTACCTGTATGATCCAAAGTTTGCGAGAAAAATTCGGTAAACGATAATGAATGAGGATGCATGATGGAGCATTATTGTGCTCCTGCACGT
Organism: Trichonephila clavata; assembly: GCA_019973975.1. NCBI lineage: Eukaryota > Metazoa > Arthropoda > Arachnida > Araneae > Nephilidae > Trichonephila > Trichonephila clavata. The sequence goes on along the minus strand of BMAO01003605.1, from coordinate 39,408 downwards.
GACTGGCTGGATATGGCATACTGTGGTTTCTGGAAGGGACGGGGTCTCCAGTTCTATGGTACATTCAGTACATTTTTGTTACAATCAGTTTCATTAGTCTTGCCGATTCCGTAAGAGCTGGGTATTTATGGTTAAGTACGTCTGTTTACTTCAAGAATGCGCATAGCTCATAAGAAGAAAGATTCTATGCATTCATTTTCGAGTAATAAATCAAAATTATTTTACAGGGTATCCCATAAATAGCACCTAAACGCTACACAGCTAGATTCCTCATTGTGAGTACATAAAAATGCCCAAAATACTGTACATGTATGATTCAAAATTAGCGAGATAAATTCGGAAAACGATAATGCATGAGGATAAATGAATGATGTATGATGGAGTTTTCGCGCATTATTGTGCTCCTGAACGTTATTTGCTGGATATGGCATGCTCTGGTAACTGGAATGGACGGGGGGGGGGGGGGCTCCGATTGAATGTCCACCATGATCGCCAGACCCTCATCATTGTATTTGCAGGCTCAAGGAATTGGCGTATCAAGACAAAGTGACTATACAAACGGACTTAGCTGCTCGCCTGCATGCTCCTTGTACTTCGGTGGATATCGCACTGCTGCGACGTGTGCACTCGTCCATTCCAAGGGCACCTTCAACCCTACTTCGACATAAACGGTGAACACTTTGAACATATACCTTTATTAATATTTGAAAATAATGCTGTTGATGTGTCTAATACGGCTGTAGCGTCATACTTTGTTTTACGTATTTTTCTCCTAAACAATGGATAGATAGTACAGGTACAGCATTTTGGGTGTTTTTTACATACTTCCAACGAGGAATCCGGCTGCGCAGAGTTTGGGTGTTATTTTAGGGACACTTTGTATTGAAAGGAATAATAAAATAGCTTCTACAGGAATAAAACATTATATTTAAAATGACATGGCACTTCCTCTAAAATTAACATAATCAAATAAAGTGCCATACATTTTAGTTCCAAAATCACTTCTGAATACCTGATTGATATCCAGAACACATGTTGGTGAGTTTATAGCTGGCTATATGAGTGTTGAGTTATGGCTTAGAGATTTAAAAATCCGCTGTGCAGAATAATGGAATTGAAACGCGTGGATGTGTATCCTTGTCATCTATCACTCGTTCAAGGTTCGGAGCTAATAACTGTCATGTTGCGTCTGAGACGATGTTAATAAATAATCAATCAATCTTCCAATGATAGAAAATTGTAAAGTTTATGTAGAATCAAACAAAAGCCCCATGAATCTTTCAAAGATCCGTGAACTTTATTTGAACATTTGTGGCTCGTATCCTATTAGATAAAACCAAATTTAATGAAATATGCTTTATTTCATTAAATTTGAACCCTTTTATAAACTTGTATGAAACGGAATCTTTGAACTCAACTTTTACCCACTTTAAAAGGTCATATTAATTCGAAATTTTGTTCACTTGTCCAGAACCAATGACAATACAATAATTTAGTAATTTTATTCCATTGTCCAGCTGAGGATAATCAAGATTAACGATTTCCCATTTCCAGATCCCATCCCGTATCTGGCGACTAATTTCAGATCCCATTTCCAGATTTGACGACTAATTCCAGATATGGCGACTAAAAGATTAAGTTACAACTTTGTTCGATAAACTATAACAGGGTGTTTTTTTAGTTTTTTTAAACTATAATTTATTATTTTGTGTGAAGTACTTTATCAAGAATATGGCTTATATTTAGCTTACTAGGGGGGGAAAAAATGATTTGTTTTGAAGTTTGTGGAAATGATGTTTTTGATCATTGGTTCTTTTGAATGTTTCGAAAATGATAATTTGAAATTTGAGATCATGACTGTGTGAGTGGTAGCAATCTCGAAAAAGAATTATTCCTTTTGTATTTCTTTAATAAAAGGGTTATGGTAATATATACACTAGTAAAATACAGCAATACATCTTGTGCTCTTTGGTAATTAATTCTCCTTCTAATATGATTAACATGGTATAAATAAACATATGAATTTGTTGTCGCTTTCAGTCTGTCCTTACCATAAATTCAAGAACAGGATTCACAAACTTGGAACACTTTTTCTAAATAGGAAAATATCCCAAAATTAACGTCGTATTTAGACTTCAATATCATACAGAAAGCAGCATAATTTTATTGTGTGATATATTTCTATCTGAATCAATTAAATTTTTCAAATAAAATATGCTAGGTACTTTATTTTCCATACTACAATGACAAATAAATTTTCTCTTTATATTTTAGGTAACAGAATTGCGCCTTTTAATATTTTTTTTTTACATTTCAAGAGCAATTTTTATTTTTTTAAGTACATATCTCTGTTTTAAGTCCACAAACTTTTAACTCAAATCTGAAACATCCCCCCCCCCGAAAGAAATAATGAATTAGGCTTAGGTTATTTAACACAAAAAAAAACCTAAAAGTATTCCAGAAAATCTGCAGAGAGCATATTAGATACTATTAAAGAAAAATGGTGAAATTAACTATGCGAAGTAATTTAATAATCACTTCACAACTCTAATGACGGTTTTAAACATAAAATACAACCCATCCATGAGAAAAACCCTAATTAAAAATGCTATTTTAACTAACAGATATCCTAACGGTAGAATACTAGGTACCAGTTCTGCAAAACCAGTGCTGACTTGTTAAATCCATCTGATGGAATTTCCTATTTTTCAGAAGTTTTTATATAATTCAATATGAATAAATAGTAAATATAATGCTGTTTCTACATTAATTAATCCCACATGTGAAGCTTTCTTCGAAATAAATTCAATATGTTTGAGAGACTCGAATAACACGAATAAAGATTTAAATATGTTTATACAGTTTTCTAAATTGTTTTCGTCGTAAAAATTAATGAAAGTATCTACCCTTTTTTTCAGATATTTTAGAGCAAAAAATAAGAAAAATATTTTTTTAAAAAAATTTTCTAGGCATAAATCATTAATTAAAGGATATTTTAAACAATTTATGTATAATTTCCTTTTTCAATAAATTATTTTAAAAATTTATACATTTATATATTTGGACTCCACATATCTGTTCATAATTCAAAGGAAAAATTGCTTCAGTTTTTTTAATACATAGGACAAAGGAAAAAACTTTTAAGACGCATTAGAAAACACAAAGATATTTTGTTCTTATACATAAACAATACAAAATTATTCTAAGAAAACTGTAATACATCTCTGCTGTTGAAATATATCTGCTAAGATTTAGTCTAAATGAAAAATGAGCACATGGGATGAATGGTTGAAAATTTGTGGTTGCTCAGTGTTGGATTCCTTATAAACTTCAAGAGATATAATTGTTTATTTTCGATGACCTTTTGTTCATTTGTTAAATCTATCTCTTTTTTTCCATCTGATGTTCCAGTTAACAATGTGGATACCGGTTGCGTAAACCTTGAGGTGCCACACAACTCAGGAACCTATATCCATCACGATCGTAAAAATATAGGACTGTGTCTTCTTTTTGTGTCACAAAGATTGGTATTGCTTAACTTTTGCTAAGTTGCGCACGAGATTAAGATTTTTTTCCTGAACTGCAGATACAGAAAAAAGATAGGGGTTGATATTAGGTAAGCTGTTTGTTGCATGGATGATTAATATATTTCCTGGTTCATATTATAATGTTCGAAAACAATTTAAGATAGATTGAAGGTAGTTGAGCTCAGAAAAAAATGGAAAGTTCTTGAAATATTTTTTAAATTGTTATTTTTTACAAATCACAACATTCAAGTAATATGAAGGAAAGAAGACTTCTGCTTATGCATGGGATATTCAGATTTAACTCTAAATAATGACACATATATATCACTTAAAAAACTACAAAAAGTTATTGAAATAATAACTGTTGTTTTTATCATTATGATGATAAGCTGATACATTGATAAGATTGTTAGTACATTAATAAGTTATATTTAGGTATCGTTTTGTATAGTGTTTTTTTTTTTTTTTAAAATAACCTTATACAGAATAGTAATTAGTTTCTTAATTTTTCAAAGTTCTGTGTAATAAATTTATACCGAATCACTGTGTTTTGACAAAAAATTTAGAATTAAGAAATAATCCTTATGCACACACAATTCTTCCTTTTAGAATATATGCTAAAAATATCTCATTTTTGGCAATATTTTGTTTTTAAATTTAAGAGGGTAGGTGTTAAAATGCGTTGGAAAAAAGGAAATTATGGAATTCGAGTAGAAGTGCTTTATTTTAGCAAGAAAATATTGAAAGAGTTAAATACAAAATACATGTTTTTTAATCAACCAATCTAACACATTTGCTAAAATATTTTATCGAACGATGATTCATATTAAATGAAAAAGTGCCGAATAGAGGACAGGCTATTCTGGTATTCCTCTTATAACGATTAGGTCATTAATTGTGTGGTGTCGGCAATGCGGTCTCTTCTAAAATTATAACGCCCTTTATTTATTACAAAGCCCTTGATGTGTGCATGTCTAAAAAAGAAACATTTGTCCTAATGTTTCTTCTGAAAAGCAATAATAAATAAAGAAACAGTTACATTAATATATATATATAATATGAATTAACTAATGATAAGCATTAATATGTAATTTAATACAATTTACAGCATTGACATGATAAACTTATTTTTATTGTACCTTTGGTATTTTAAGTATGAAATGCGCTGTACTGTTTTACACTTACAGAACTAGAATGTACTAAATAGGATAATAAGAATATTTTGGGGGAAGTATGAAGAATTTCATGTAGCCATATTTTGAAATAATTAAAGAAGTTATATCAAGTAATCACCAATGCATTCATGAAAAAATGAAACTATTTAAAAACACACCCAAGTTTCTTAGAGCATAGATGATAAAAAAATTAATTCAAACAAGAATAACTTATTTCAAGACAGTCAACGAAACAATACAGTATAGATTTTAAATTGGTAATAGTCCATATATATAAAAAACAAAATACGATCAGTTAAAATTTTAGAAACCCAAATGGCAAAGTTCTGGTGCCGTAGTTTTGGCCTTGGTCCAAAATCGTCTAATTACATAAAAAAAAAAGATTCAAATTGACTGAACCCTTTGACTCTGAAGCTCATAAAAATAGAATACTGAATTATTAACCATATTAACAGCACTCGTCTTCTATCTAGTGAAATAAATCCTTTTTGTAAAAATGTGACAGTAAAATTATCGAAAAATATTACAATGTTGTAATTTAGGCATAAGATTATAGGAGATTAAAGTACTGAAAAAAATACAGTAGTAGTAATTTAATATAATGCATTGATCTATATAACTAACATATTACACTTTTTTGTTACATTTATTTCGCCTTCTACGAGTGAAAACTGTACCTTTTAAGCAGACGATTTCAAAATAAAAAAACAACCATTTATTTTGGGTTCCAATGTGATACATGTAACCCTTTAACCAATCAATTTTTTGCCCATAATGTTTAAAAAAAGACACCTTTTCTCATTGCATATAACCAAGCATAATACTTAATAGAATGAGAAAATGGAAGAATTTTATTTTAATTTTCTATTTTAAAGTTCTCACGTTGTATTTTATTTTATAGTTGTGGAAAACATTTCAGATTCCATTTCCAGATTTGGTAACTAAAAGATTGTTACAAATTAGTTCGATTAACTTTAAAAGGGTGTTTTTTTTTAAAGTTTTTTTAAACTATAATTTATTATACTGCATGCTAGGAAGAATGATTCATACATCTCAAAAGAATTTCTCTCACACTTTCAAAAAAAAACTCATGTTTCCCTTTTTCAAACGGTTGAAAGCTTTTTGTATGTGTGCATATACACTGGTGTCCAAAAGTTAAGCATAATTGATAATTATGTGAATAAAGAAGGAACTGTAAATCAGAATGGCGGGAAACGTGATATGCGAGTGTAAAATGGTTATAAAATAAGGAAGCAAATCAAAAGAATGATAATAATTAATTTTATTATCCAAAGTAGCAGTTTAAAAGAAAACTGAGCATAGCAAGGATTCACACTTTAAAGAAAAAATGAAAGAAAACATTAAATAAAATACTGATGCTGCAGTTTAATAAGGCGTGTGGTCACCTCTGACAGCCGGGCACGCTGCACAGCGATTTACCATACTTGCTATGAGATGATGAATAAGTTGTGGGCTCAAACGGTTCCAAGCTTCTTGGAGAGCTCTCTTCAGTTATGTCACGGAGTTGGGGGTGCGAATGGGCCGCAATTTGTCTCCCGAGCATATCCCATACATGCTCGATAGGATTTAAATCAGAGGAGTTCGCAGGCCACGACATATGCTGGATGTTTTCCGTTTCAAGGAAGTCATCAATCAGCACCGCTCGGTGACATGGTGCATTATCATCCATGAATATGAAGTCAGGACCGACAGCACCTCGAAACAAGCGAACATAAGGCTCAAGAACTTCGTCTCTGTATCTTTGAGCAGTCACAGACCCAGTGTCAAGGAAATGGAGGTCTGGAGGTCTGTGTGGCCGTCCATCATGATGCCTGCCCATACCATTACTTCCCTTCATAGAAAATTATGTCTTTCCGTTATGTTTCTTGGTTCAAAACGTGTTCCACGTTCTCTTCATATCGTTACCCGCCGAGAATCACTACTCAGACTAAACCGGGACTCGTCACTGAACATCACATTGATCCACGCTCCCACACTCCAATGTTGATGTTTCAAACTCCAGTTCAAACGAGCGTGTTTATGCGCAGACGTGAGGGGAATGCAAACTGCTGGTCTTCTGGCATACAGGCCAGCATGATTGAGTCTCCTGTAAACAGTTTGTCTCGAAATTCGTATTGCTGTGGCGACTGTGAGCTGGTAGTACTGCCCCTCTGACGTCGCGCACTTATTAACAGATATCGGTCTTGGCTAGGGGTTGTGACTCTTGGTCGACCTGATACTGGTTGTCGGGTAACATCTCCCGTTCTTTGAAACCTCTGCCACAGTCTTGAGATCACAGACTGGTCCACATTCAGAATTCGAGATACTTAGGTTTTTGATCATGAGGTTTCCAGCATTCCAACAATTCTTCCTTTCGTAAACATGTCCAATTGACGTCTTTGTGCCATCATTCAACTTGTTTGATGGTTAACAACGTTCCTTCGCACAGCAGTTGCACAAAACTTGCCTGAACTGCCTATGCTGCGTGAATCGGTTTCTCCGCGTTCCGACATGCGCCGGTGTTTCACGCAGAACGTATTCGACTGAAAAGTTTTGCATCAACCCAATGTTTCTTCTTCACCCAATTAGTATCCGCAAGAAACTGGAAATAATTTTACTAATATTTACTCCATTTTTTTCTCATTTTACGATTTATGCTTAACTTTTGAACACCAGTGTATATATGCACACACGCACAATTTGAATCAGGGGATATAATACAAAGTCTTACATTGCAATCAGGTAGAAGTATACAGTTTTTATTTTTGGGTTATCTTCTCACTTTCATTTCTTTTTTAGCAACAAAATGCCCTTTGTCTTGCCGATCCCTGTTCCTTATTGAAAAATTTTAAGAATCTAAATCCCTGCCTTCAAAGAAAAATTCGTGGCCGTTGTAGCCTAGTAGACAAGGTAACGGACTCGTGACTGGCGTGTCTTGAGTTCGAGCCTTGTGCAACTGAAGACCTGCCGTGCAGAGGGGGCGATGCACGTTAAATATGCAGAGGCTCAAACGTCCTTCCGTTGGTGAGGTGGGGAAGTTAGGAGAGGCGGTGCCGGCTCCGGTGTCCTGCTCGTCACTTGACCATGGTTCAAAATTGCGAGGTTCGTTGCCAAAAGCCCTCGAGTAGCTGAATAGGGTGACGTTAATATTCACACATTCAAAGGAAAATTCCCGTTTTCACCACAAGGAAAATACAGAATAAAACCATAAAACCGATAGTTCCATGGACAAACTGCATATGTTAAAAACACTAGCTCTAATAATTTCACTGTAAGAATTAAAAATACGTGCAAATCAAAGATATAAAAAAGAAAATATCAGTGCCCATACAGCGTACGGGCAAAACGATTACGTTCAAATTTCGTAGTCAGTATGCTGTACGGTCAAACAGATTAAGGAGTTGAGAACCATTAAAGGTTCTTTTTACTAAGATTGTGAATTTCCTTGAGTTATTTTGAAATTAGGACGACGTCTTTCGAAAAAGTACGCTGTCAATTCTTTGTAAAGTATTATCTCTTTAGTAATATTGTTCAGGTATTATAAAAGTTTCAAAAGTTTCGGATAAAAAAAAAATTTTTACGTTACATAAAGAGCTGAATTAAATAATACTCATACATATTTCTAAAGAAATAAAAAGCATTTTTGTACAAACATTGGATTTTTGATAAATGTAGAAAACGAAATTTAAAAAAAAAAACAATGAAAAATTCGAAATAGTCAAACATATATTATAAAGACATTGAAAGTAGCAAAACATTTTTTATCGAATAGTCTGGTACCATGAAAGGGAAAGCCACAGTTCTTGCAGACTGAATCAATTTTTAGCGGGCATTAAAGTTTCATGAAGCTGACAGACAGTTTCCATTAATCACATTGTTACAGTCATCCCATTGCCTGTACCATAGACTACTAAAACAATATTGAAGATTAATTCCAAGAATATAATCATTTATTTGTAGAATTTTATTGCAACAGTATCAACGTCAGATATACCCAACTCTTTTTTACACGGTAGATACGTTCCTTAGAAAACCGTACAAAAAAAATCGTGTAAGAAAATACATGCGTCTTATGGTAAAAAACACATGCGTCTTATGGAGATTTGTTTCTCAAGTTTATAAAATCGTGTTAAATGGAAAATCTTTAATTAATTTCCCAAGAAACCGTGCAAAAAATAATAATAATAAAATCCATGTTTTTTACTTAAAAAACAAAAATACAAATACAATGAATTTTTATTACAAAAAAATTAAAATTAGTGTACAGTAAAAAAATTCAGTCTTATAAGTACATACAGTATATAAAAATGCAAATTGAAATTAAGAATTGATTTACTAACTAACAACTATTCATTGCTACTTGATAACAAGCGTGCAAGTTATTACGAACTGGATTAAAAATGCTTTCATCGGTAGATGTGTCAGATATGTCTAGCATAACTGTCGGTTTTGATTCAAATGAAAAATTTCATTCGTAATTAATGACTTCAGTTGTTTTTTGTTGTGATTATTGTTACAGAGTTTGTTATTAGCGGCTGCTTTTTTTATTTTTTTGGTTTCTCAAGTTGCTTATATAATTCTTGATATACTACACAAAACTTAAGATTTCATTGAAATTTTAATACACGCTCTATGTGAGGATCATGAGTAAGAAAATGTTGTTCCATTCTTGTAACAAACTTCAAACCCTCGTGAATTAAATCAGCTGTTAATAGCTGAGCTTCACCTTCGACTTCGTCAATATGAACTTCTTTATTATCATATAAAAGATGTCATAAATTCGATCAAATCGTCCTCATCCAAAGGGATCAAATCCCCTAATTTTGGGTAATTCGAGCTAAAACCAAAAAAAATTGTATTAAAAAAAATCGCTTAATTCGTGTACAGTGTTATTTCACAATCGTGTAAAAAAGAGGTATGAGTGTATATATATATAAACCTAGATCAAGATGCTAATACGTGTGTAGAGAAAATGTGAAATTAACTCGAAACATATTTCTATAATTTCATTCGTAACTTTTTTAAGAAGAAAATTTAAGCTGCGCAGAATAATCATGAAGCTCAGTCGAGAGAGAGAATTTCTGTAATTTCAATCGTATTATTTTTAAGAATGAAAATAAACACATATTTGGTAAAATATTAGATTTTGAAATTATTAAAATTTTTAACCTTATTTTAGATTTATTTTTGAGGAGTTTTATAAATGCTTATCGCAAGAGGTCAAAAAACTCTCTTTAAACCATCATTAACGTCCATTCTAAACATTATTTCCAAAATCGAAAACAAGTATCGAAATGCAGAAAACGTTACAGAAAATAATTCAGCTAATTTTAATGTTCAAATTTTTAATGCATATTTAAAGGCTTCGATGAGGAAACTTCGTAAAAAAAAATTATAGAATATACATCTTTTTAATCGCATGAATAACATGGACTTTATATAGAACAGGAAAGGGAGCAAATTATTTAAATTTTATCCCCAATGAGTATAATTATATCTTTGCCTTTTAAAATAATTTTAAAAAAGGAAAAACAAATGGTAAAGTAGCTATTTGGAGTTTATTTCCTTTACAGTGTTTCTTAAAACATCAGTTTTTGACTTCAGATTTTTAAAAAAAGTGAAACTCTCATTCATTCCCCATTATTTTTTTAATTAATTTGCTTTAAATGTTTTCTAATTTATAGTTCAGATTATTAAAATGTACCCACCTTCTGAGAAAAAAATCGAACACTGTGAAAAAATAGTTTTTCTTTAAAAAAGATAAAATATTAAGTCCATATCTGCAACATTAAGTTTTATAAAGAAGTTTATTCTAATAATTGATTTGTTGATTAAAATATTATAATAATAATTATTATTATAATATTTTCAATAAATATCAATTTTTCGAAAATACCTCACTCTCTAATTATACCCCACTCTCTACCATCGTCATACAAGACTTTGAATTCTAGTTCCATTTAAACAGCAATGCCTTCATTATTCAGCTTGATGGGCCTTTGTAGGAAATAAGACTTATAACCCCATAACTGTCGATTAAAATTTACGCTATTCACTTCCCAGTGCCATCGTTTTTCGCATAGGTATATTGGAGGGGAAGGAAAAGGCGTAAATATAAGCAAATTTTTCTCTGAAATATATAAATCCTACTCAAACACACTCACACACACACTGCTAAGGTCATTTTATTACATTCCAAAGCCTTCAAAATAGCTTTACTGATAGTAGCGTAAAGAAAAAAGTTCGTATTTTGGAAAGACGTATATATATGTCTGGGACATTTAACGCGCCGGTTGAGAGAGACGTATATATACGTCTGTGTCAGTTATGGGATTAATCTCTCTACTCGACTTGATTATCTTCATCCATGAAGTAAAGAGCTTATCATAATCGAGTTATATATAATTTTATGCGTAATGACTTATAATTAATGAATTCTCAATTGTAAATAGCTTTTAGACATGTGGATCTTGTGCCTAATATTATAAAATCATCACTTAAATGTTGTTGTGGAGCGCGGGTTCTCACTCGCATTTTCCTTAACCAAATTGTGGAGCTGCTTTGCTATGAAGTTTGATATCAAAACTTTGCCTCGTGAAAGAGAGAGATGAGGAATATTCTTTTAGTAGAAGTGTAGTGTAGGAATGATAGGAATGAAGATATATAGATGTATTAGAAGGCAACTCTCTTAGTTCTGTACTACTTAGATCAAAGCAACTTTACAAGGAGAAATTCAGAGCACGTTTGCCTGAATCGACTCCTGTTATAAGTCTTCTGTCTAGGAACCTCAAGTTAAATATTATTATACTCCTAAATAGTTAATCAGATTAAGTTAAACTATTCTACATACTTGCTTAAAATGATATTAATTAATCCAAAATTGAATAAGGAGGTTAATAATAAAGTCTGATCTTTATCACTTAAATATGTCTTATTCCACCAACGAAGTATATTGGGCTAAAATATATGACGCTCCTATACTTATATTCTACATAACATCATTTGATTAAATATTGTGCTGAAATATGTTGATCAGAAAATTGTCAAAATGATTTACAAAGAATGCTTCAAGCATTTATTGTTCACGTGACCACATTTTATAATTATTTATCTATTATAATCAACGTAATATGTATATTTTCATTATGACTTTTATTCATTGGATACATGAGTTTTGAAACTTAAAATTTCTCTTTCTGAGCATCATTTTCTACATATAATTTCAGTAAGCTCTGCAACTTATAGGTAGCGTGCTCGGCTAATAAGCCCAAGGTCGCGGGTTCGATCCCCGCTGGAGTCGATGGGTTTTCTGGATGCGAAAATAGGAGACACACATGACATATATTTATGTGGTATGTAAAAGATTCCTTGAGTATCAATTTAGCTCTGGTACTCATGGTGATATCTTGAATTAAAAAATTTCAAGCGTCAAAAATCTTGTTGCTAGAGCCGTCACTAGATGGTTCCACAAATGAAATGTCTCTCACACTTGGAGACTTGCCATATCTGCAAGTGCTTAGCTGCCAAAATGCAGCCTTCTTAAAAAAATTCGCTGCTAACTAGATATTCACACAGTTATGTTATATGAAATTAAATCTAGGACATAATCATCTGTTCGGTGAAATCTTCGTCAATGTTTCACACAAGCACGTACTTAATAGGTATCATACAATTAACTTATACAACACCCAAACATAAATTATGAGTCTTGATTGTAAATAACGTAAAAAGATCTACTGAGACCGAACTGTGAGAGAAAGTCACATATTCTCTTATAAGTACTTATCTAATTTTCTATCAAACTAATTAAAGTTTTTCTTTAAATCTCAGTTTGAAAGGCATCACAAAAGTAAGGCTCAACATGACATAAACTGAAAAAGAATCTAACAGAGTTGAGATGAAAATTTAAGATGCAATTAGTTTGAGAGAGAGTAGTCCTAAGTCTAAATTCAAATTTAATTCTAATTATCTACAATATTGGTTGATGATATTCTCACTACAGATAGAAGTGGATACTAACACTTCAATCTTTAAATTTTATTACATCTAATAACACCGTTATAAGCAAAATAAGATAATTTAGTTCACTCTTACTCTTTGCATATGATTTCGGAAATTAAAACAAGCTCGTTAGAAAAAGTTATATTGAGTGCTTACGTATTACACCGTCTGAAAATTAAAATACGTAGTTAAATGCCGCGATATGTGGGCAATATTGTAAAACCGTTCCCACTCTTCGAGCTTGGTAAATAACAATGACAGTATTTAGCAATATTTTTTAAAGATGCGTGTTATTTGGATTTGGTGAAATTGATGATGTTGGCGTGTCCTTCCCTTCAGGAAGGACAGGAAAGTTGCCAGAGCCGGAGACAGGTTGAACTTCTACACTATAGATGGCGACACCACCGATCTCCACCTCCACAATTTAGGCATAGACAGGAAGGAAATATTCTCCAGCACCTTCCCCCTGTGGTTTCTGCTGCGACTGCCCACAAGACTTTCGGACCCACTGGTTTAACGAGCACGTACTCCGTGTGTACTCGGAGGGTATTTGGTGGCAACGGGCATCGAACCCAGCCCCTCCTGTCTAGAGTCGGACGCTCTAATCACTAAACTACCAAGGGCCCGGTGAAATTGATCAACGGTATAATACTGTTGCAAATTTGAGTGAGTGAGGGGAAGTAGTCAATGACTCTAATTGTTTGAATAGTAACAGATTAATTAATGGATAAGGGCCATCAGATGACATCACGACGTAAATACGCAAAGAAATAGATTATTTACAATAATGCGAAACGCTCTTGTTATAAGCAAGTTTTACGTCGTTCCAGAAACTGTTCACTAGAACAGGGATGTCAAACTCGCTGCCCACAACAAACATTTTGTGGCCCGGCCAATATATCGGTACACAATAATGTATAATAAAATTTAAAAAATTCTCCCGAAACAGGAAAGATAGCAGAGAAGTCAAGTGTCAGGAAGTAAACATTAAATTATTGGTGTCCTTTTACAAATGTTTATAAAAGTATTATTCGACAAATTTATAAATGTGTTATTCGAAATAAACCTACGTTTCTATGAATATTGATTTTTTTTTGCGGCCCACCTAAAGTTAACCCTTGTTTGTTTGTTTGGCCCAAGTTAGCCTTTGAGTTTGGCACCCCTGTTTTAGAACATTTCCACTTGGACAGATGAGGTCTCTTCTAGAGGGAAATGAGATTACGGACATTTTGGCCAAGGCTGGCGCCGCTTCAGAGGCCCCAGGGCCGTCAGCACCTCTCACCATTTTGGAGATTTTCTCAAAAATTAAACGACAGAATAAGACCGATTGGATTGTCCCCCCAGAGCACCATTGGTATCAGCGTTCTCGTCCTGAAGGCTCCCTGGCTCACGGCTTTAATAAACAGGAACAAACTATTCTAGTCCGCTTTCGAAGTGGTCACCTTAAGGCAATGAAATTTTCCGAAGGGTCCTTCTGAGCCGGCCTCGCCGGCTCACATTCTCGAATGCCTTGGGCTCACCAAGCAGGATTTAACTGAAGATTCCTTGCTGGTGTTGGATTTTTTGAGAGTGTACGACGTCATGGGCCTGGTCTATCACTGCTGGCTAATGGAGGGGGGGGGACTGCAACAACAACAACAAGTCTCTCTTTCATAGCAGTCACAAACAGATTCTGATCTCGACTGAACTGTCTGCTGAACTGAACTGACCTTTGTTGCAAAGGTCTTTTACATAGCGTCATGGAAGTTTCCAGAAGGGTCAAACCTTGAGCCTTCTTGATAATTCCTTGGTGTTATCATATTTTCACCAAATTTGTCACCGAAAGTGATAGTTATCAATTTAGTAATCTGTAGTTTTCATAACTTTATTATTCAAGTTCACGGTAGGAAGCAAATTGTTCTGGAAAACTCAATTTTCTCACAAGAATATTGCTGCAGGGAAAGCAACATACGTGGCGTGTTTCAATACGTAAGAAGCTAGAATTGCTTGAATAGTATAAGATAATATTTTAAACGGCCAGGATAAGAAGGAAATTCACAAAATAATTGCAAAAAACAAAACAAAACAAAAAACACCTTGAGCCTCTTTCAAAAGTGCTGGATGCAAAATTTAATAAATTACTTTTTCTTTTTTATCCCCATATTGAAATATACTAAAATTTCTTGGAGTTGAATCTCCAAAAATGTGATCAATTTGGTTTTAAAACTTGCTCTAAAGCTTTAATGAGGTTAGATGAAATCTTTAAGACGTTTCTTCTTTTCTTGTTAAATAGCGGATTAAATAAAATATAACATTTAGTGCTGACCACACAAATTGTTAATAAAAGATTTTATAATTTCTGCAAAATATATAGGTAAGTTTATTTTTTAAAAAAATATATATATATATTATTCTAATTTCTTTCATCAATTGAATAGGATGGAAACGAAAACTATGTGCTGACTACTACACCTCATTCCACATAACTGAATATTTCATAACATTATGACAATTTTAATTGCCTTCTACTTTAGCCTCTGAAGTCTCAAGCGTTGAAGCTCCTGAAAGGAAGCAATAAAAATCAAATCATCACAATGCACAGCAATTTTCGTCGAAAAGAGGATCGATATTTTTCTACTCCTCCCTTGTAGTTACTACATTATCCTGATTAAAAGTTTTCGACGTCCTATAATTTTTGATGCGTGTCACAGATTCAAGGTTAGACGCCAAAACAAACGAGTACTTCAGTGGTATTGAACAGAAATAGTCGAGTCCCTTTTAGGAGATTGTCACACACAGCTATAAGCTTCACATTCTAAGAATGAGGATGACATGGAAAGGTTTTTGTATTTGAACGTTTTATCGCGTAATATCGGGAAGATTGTGTGAAGAGATTTATAAGCCCCTGAAGCAAAGATTTTTTTAAGACAAAATTAGAAATGCCACATCCTAAAACTTTGATTTTTAAAATATCGAGAAGAAAGAGTTTAGTGGGACCTGAAGCAGAGTTTTTCTTCTAAGCAAATTAGAAATGTCAAATTCTGAAACTTCAAACTGCTTCAAGAGATGTTACATACAAAACTTGTAAAGGTAGGTTTGATTTATATTACGTATATAAGTTAATATTTATGAGTTGAAGTTTCGAACTATGCTTAAAATCATTTTTTAAATATTTTATTGAGCATAGAAATGTTAAACACTAAATAAAATGAATGCTCTACTTAAACGAATAAATATCCGTTTTTGTTTACTCTGACTTAATTCTAAAAGGCGATCCTATGAAATATGTATTTTAATTTGAGATTAAAAATGCCTTCAATCAATTGTAATTCAGCTATTACTTTTTATTTTTGCAATTTAAGAAAGTGCTAAAGTGATACATTTTTATGTCAGCTCTTATTGTTATAGATTGCAAGAATTTTGAAGATGAATATTTGTGTTATCCGCGCGCGAAGAACATTTATCGCCTATTTTTATTCACATTTAAATGATTCAATCACAAAAAATTATATTCTAATATGATAAATAATTCAGTTTCACGTTAGTAAAATTTCGACACATTCACTAAAATTGTTACATTAATTTTAGGGATTATGTACATCTGCTTTATTTATTAAAACATTTTTCGGAATCCGACTACCTAAAATTGTGAATTTTGCCAAAAATTGAGAATTATTTTTATTATTTTATTTTATAGGTCCTCTTATTAGCTTTATAAAAATACTAAGTTTATTATTTTCCGTTCAATAGAACAAAAACTACAAGTCTTTTTAGTAAAAGCAGATGACATTACTTTAAGTAAAATGCCATACATTAAAATGTGTTTTTTTTCCTGGAAAATTTCAAACGGAGACAGCGATGCTCAAAAAGTTTTGAAAGTAGTTAACTTAAATTTTTTGTGTACATTCTGTATAAGTGTTTTAACCTTCAGATTTATCAATCACTGTTTTACTACAAAATTTGCAGTTTCTTATGAGAATATAATCACTGTTTTTTTTATGCAATTTCATATAACTAAAATAAAGTACTCTAAATATTATAAAAAATAAAATATATCTGACCCTGAAAGTCATTTCAAAAAATGAATAACATAGCAACACATCAGAATTGAAAAATTGAAAATTTGTTCATAAACTTTTAGTAGAGAATGGGCCCCGTTTATGTTATTTTTTGTAAATTTTTATCATTTTTTCCCCATTTCAAAATAATAATTTATTTTTCCTTTCTTAATTTTAGCATATTTTTTTTTAAATGTACTAAACAAATTTAAAAACCACAAAAAATCTTCATATCTCCATTTTTTTTTTTTAAAGTAGTCGGATACCTTAATGCTAACTTAAAATGAAAGGAATTTCAATGGATTTAAAAATCAAAGAATAAAGTAAGATGCATATATTTCGCTAAATAATAATTTTCTAACAAAAATTGAAACTGTATGAAAGATAAAAGAATAATAAATTACAGGGGGGGGGCTCTTAATTACAATTGTAATCTAAAACTACTAGCCAAAAAACACTTAAACTTACTTTGATAAAAGCGTGTATAAAGTTGCACATAACATTATATTACAAAGAGTTTTAACTTATTGTGTCAATTATCACTACGGCAATGAT
This sequence comes from Trichonephila clavata, assembly GCA_019973975.1. Lineage (NCBI taxonomy): Eukaryota > Metazoa > Arthropoda > Arachnida > Araneae > Nephilidae > Trichonephila > Trichonephila clavata. Next base: position 22,113 of record BMAO01003605.1, on the reverse strand, counting down.
TAACTTTGAATAGACAAGGCATCTAATGTGTCTAAATTCATTTTGAAATTCATAACATAAAAAGGTGCATTCATAACATAAAACTTAACTGCTGCGTTTAAATTATTTATGTCAAAGTTTTTAACATGTTAAGTCTATAACTTCTGTGAGAGTATTAGGTATCTATATCAAGAGTATTGTTTATCAAACGTGTGGGAAGTTAACACCCGTAAAGAATAAAAATAGAGCTCGAAGACGCAAAATGCAGTAAATTTTAAAATGCATCTTATCTAACGATGTTATTCCTTTCAAAGTTTAAAAAACATTAATCAAGTGCCTTAACTGAGATTTATGCAAAGTTTTTAGTTAGTTATGACTTTAAAAAAAATTAAAGAAGAGTTATATATATAGATATAACTCTCATTTTATTAAAGCATAAAGACTAAAGGAACTTTCGACAGAGACAGTACAGTCAATGAAATTTTAAAATCATAGATTACAATTCGTAGTTAGAAAAAATTTTGATTAAAAAGTTCATTCAAATTTGAAATTCATTGTGTAATGTTTTCTAATTAATAAATTGGAGCTACAGAACTATATCCTGAAACATATTATGTATTAAAATATAGAAAGTAATCTATAATTTGAATCTATTGTGTTCTGATAACCCAATTATAAGTACATAAAAGGATAATTTTGGTTATTTATGTGGAAAAATCATTTTACAAAATAATTCTATTCAAGAAATTTTTCTAACCTATAACAGATTTGAGAACTTTTATAAGCAGATAAATAATAACTGAAAGAAATTTCGGCATATTTCTAAATATAAGCCGATCTGTATGTGAGGTGAAATTCCTTTTTTTTTTCTAAAAAAATTATCCCAAATTAAAAACCTGTATATAAGTTGAATTAGGATTAGAAAGGGGGGGGGGGTCCAGTAATTTTTAAACATGACGTCATGAAGACAAAAATGTTGTCACACGAGGGGAATATTGGTAATCCTATCAAAAGCTAACGGATTTTTTACATTCATTTGTTATCTAGTACTTGATCTGTGCTAGTCATACTTTCTGCGCCATTTTTTTTTGTTTTAAAAATGAGCTGAAGAAGAATCTCGTATACGACGCTTGATCGTCGACACATGTTTCATGATATGGAGAAAAAACTCATTGGATGATGATCATATGCATTCAAACATTCCAATGAGAGAATGTGAGTTTTTGGAACTATTTGGAAAATCGAATTCAGACACTGATTTTGAAGGATTTATGTGACTTTTTTTTTGACTAACAGTTCTATTCAACATCTCCCCTAGTCCAAAAGTTAAAATATTAAAGTCACTTTTGCATGGGATGTATTAAAAAAATCGTTTTTGCTAAACTACGCTTTATACGAGATTAAAGAAGCCGTTTTAAGCCAACCCCCTTGCTTTAACTTGCAAAAAGTTAAATTTAGAAGGTTACTAAAACACATTGCATTCGTGTGCAATATTTTGATAATTTTTTTATGATAGTTGATACCTTCATAACTATTTTAATTTTGTACGATTAATTATGTATTCTTCTTCTTCAATGGCTCAACAGCACTGAGTGGGCCCTGGCCTCCTCTTCCTTCTCCAGTCATCCTCCTTTGGCGACTGTATCTCAGTTTTCAACCTTTAAAATATTAAAATCTATTTCAATACAATCAATCCATCTTCAAGGGTCAATCCGATTCTTTCAATCAAGGGTCTGCCCCACGGCTTATTTCCACTGGGCTTCGCTAGAAAGATTTTCTTGCAGCAACGATCTTTATTCATTCTAGATAGATGACTACACCATTTAAATCTCTGTAATTTGGCGAATTTTACAATATCAAGTTGTTTGTAAATTTTGTAGAGTTCTGAATTATATCTTTTGTATGATCCATTCACTTGGACCCCACCAAGAATGCAACGTAAGATCTTTCTGACGAGAATTTCCAAAGTTTCTTCATCACGTTAAGTCAATGCCCAAGTTGTAAGGATCTCACCGGCGCGCCCAAAGGTGTGGGAGGATTGGAAGGAAGACTAGCCATATTTCAAAAAACAATCTAATTTATTCATAATATTAACCATAACGCAAATTCAATCGATCAAGGCTAAGAGATGCACAAAATATGAAGACAATTAACGAGGAAAGCGAGATATGAGAAGCCTTTAATACTTGACACATTTACTCAAGGCAATATAGCTCTAACTTCTTAAGTATTTAACCTAGATTAGATCGCCAGTGACAGATCGTCACCCTAAGTGATTCAATTATCAAATATTAAATATCCCCAATTCATATTCGATTTGATTAATCATTGCTCCGCTAGCAATCTATCCTATCTCCCTCTCTCTAACCTGAAAGTTAGACTATATTAGTAGTCTTAATTTACATAACCACGTCTTCTTCTTCGAGGAGGAGTTTTAAATAATAGAATAATTTTTAAAGACCAGAAACTCCCCAAGAAGATTATTAGTGAAAGGAGCGTGGATAGAACCGTTACAAAGTCTCTGATGCATAAGTTAGGACAGATCTTATATAAGACTTTTGTAAAGAAGCAATTTAGTTCATAATTTGAGAAGGCTGGATTTTAACACTAGGAAGACTGAAACTTAGTATTTACCTATATTGCCCAAAAGCAGTCAAAATGACTGCATTGTGAAAAAATAATGTGTGAAGAAATTTGTTTAAAATTAATTTTTAATATTTTTATATTCTTTACAGTCATAAACAAGTTAATAGTAAATATTAACAAGAAAGAAAATTTACTTCACTTGGAAAAAAATATATTCTAAAAAAATTCTGAGAAATTGTGTCATTATATAAGTAATTGTTTTTCTAATTGAAATTAAAAAGTAGTCAAAATGACTTCCTTGGACAATCTAGTGTTATATAACTCTTCAGGGCATTAAAACACCTATTTGTAGCAATGATTCGTTTATAAATTTCTGGGAGCCAACTAATATTTATTATTTATCTCCATTCCCAAATAAGTAACAACATTAACTTTTCTAAATTTATAATTGCCTATTTCTATGCGATTAAGGTGTAAGTCAAACTTTAAGCAAGGTATATGTTTAGTTTTATTTCGTTTACAGACAAGTTAATTCTTTTAGCACTTTGTTCTAATGCTATATATGCTTTTTTGAGAGCTGGTGTGGTTCGGACAATAATGCCAATGTCATCAGCATAAGCCAGCATTTGAACCGACTTATTAAAAATATTTTCTCTAGTATTGATCTTTGAATCTAATAACTTTTTCGCGGGCAATATTAAACAGGAGGCATGCCAATGCATCCTCCTGTCTCACGCCATTTTTCACCCCAAGGGGCTCTATGAAATCAACTTGTATGCGTACTGGAATCAATTATGTATTATTTTAGTACTTTTATGATTATTTATGTGTTGTAGATATCCTTTTCAATGGTTATATTTTTATAAGAAGATATTAGCTCTTTCAGTTAGCGGCACCAAAGACTCCAAGAGGAGCAACAGATAATGGAAGTCAAATTTGCTATCCAAGAGCAGCAGTTGTACCTCCCACGCTATTTTCCAAATCATCAACTCCTGATTCGGAGGAACCATTTGATGATCCGTATGATGCCAAATTCTCAACTCTCAATCATCAAATGAAAAGTTCTTTTACAGAAACTGGAAATACAGAAACTCGCTTCTTTTGGATGATTGATCTTATGTCCTTCAATCAACTATTTCGCCTCTATGCTAAGTTTGGAGATGCTAACAGAAGTGGAGAAACTATGACTCTTACGTGCAGCGATAGATGGTTACGACAAGCTAAGATACTTGATAACAGAAGAGTTAGCACAATAGACACCGGGATATACTTCAAACAAGTTGCAAAGTAAGACTTCTTTTAATCTGGAATGCGTATACAGTAGAACGTCGTTTATCCGAACGTTTATTATCCGGAGCTTCAAATATCCGGACCAAAGTCTGGATACGTTTTCAAACAGTGAAATGTGCTCAACAATTGTTTCACGTGAGGCCAAAACTGACCGGAAACAACAAAAACGAAAGTAGTTAGGGTCTATCAGACGCGTTTCTGCGTTAGAGACAGCTATGGACTGGTACGTGAGTGAGTGAATATTAACGTCGCGCTGTTCAGTTACGCGAGGGGTTTTGGTGACGGACCTCGTGATTTTGAACCATGGTCAAGTGACGAGGACGACACCTGAGCTGGCACCCCCTCTCCTAACTACCACACCACACCAAATGGAGTGGTACGAAGAACAATCAGAGAGTGTTTTCCTACTGAACTACTGCTGCTCAAGAGAATCAGAGACCAAGCAGCGAAAAAACGAATGTGTACAATAGTATAGCAAAAAATAAGTGATTATTTTCCCCAATAAAGGTAAAATTGTGACATTTTGCCTTTTCTTCAAGCACGTTTCCCGCACTTGTGATGATTTTCAATATTCGTATAGTCTCCGGTTTCATATACTGCATGAATCGCATTCAGTTTTCGGTCATCCGAAGAATCGCGTATCCGAACGGTGTCCGGTCCCAATTGATTCGGATAAACGACGTTCTACTGTATAAGATGGGAGAAAAATGAGACGAAAAAATATTCACACTTTTAAAATAGTACTAAATTAAACTATTAGAAGAGAATGTGCATAAAAAGAAATTAAATACTTAGTTTAAAGTACTTACTAAAGTAGTGGCGCGTTAGAAATACAGAATAATCTTAAGCAGGGGCTTAGTTACCGCCTTATCAGCCGTATCAATGATACGGGGCCACGAAGCTACTGGGGCCCCAACATGTTTAATATTTTGAAGCTTTCAAAGAAGTTTTATTAATTCGACCTATTTTATTTATTTTCCAAAAGGGGGCCCCAAAGAATTTTGATAACGGGCTTACTCGCTACACCAGTGGTGTTAAAATGTTTAACATGAAACATCAGAAGCATTTGTGATTTCAAAATAAAATTATAAATTTACAATTTAAAAAAATAAATACAATGCATTGTTATTGAATTGTTAATTTTGACAATATAAAGCAGTTTTAAATTAAAACAAAACATATTTTTACTAACTGATTAAATTTGAAAGCAATCTTATCAACCCCTAAATAAAATAATTTTTTCTCTCACATACATACATATAAGATGTGTTTTGTTTATATTTTACTCTAAAATACATAAGAAAAAATTTAACACATAACTTCGAAAGCATATTTTTATTGATAAATGTAGTATAAGCAATACTGAAGACTAAATCTAAATAATCACATAAAAAAGTTATAAATTAATGAATAGATAAGTGTTATTTCTATGGCTACACTTAAGAAAATGGTAATGCAACTCAGATTTACTATATACATCTTAATTCCCTTTTCCAGATTCAAGAAAGCTCTGAATTTCACCTCTTACCAGACGTTTCTAGAACTCTTAGCTAAGAAAAAGAATCTTAATTTCAGTGAAATGAAGTACAAAATGGTTACAGCTGGACCTCCTGAAACGTACAAAATGACGGTATTAGAATATTTTATTTGCAGGCATGATTTTTTTTAATTTGATTTAACATGATTTTTATTTGCATTATTTAAAAATTAAAGTTATGTTGCATATATACAGTGGTGGCCAAAATTGTGAACACTTTTGAAAACTTTCACGGTTTTTAAATTTGTATGCTTATAGAAAATGTGTGTGTTACATTTCACAATTGCAAAGTCGTATGTATCATTTTAAAAAGAATTCAATACAAAAACCTAAATTGAAATATTTGTAATACAAAATTTTAGTTGCAATAATTATGGATATACATTAAATATTAATGATAGCAGCAGTGGCGTAACGGAAAATAACTGCCCCCCGCAAGGTCAGATCTTGGGCCCCACAAGCCGGATTTTATTTATATATTTATATATAATTGCCAGAGAAAGTGTGCGTTCACTACTACTGCTTACATAAACAAAAACAAAATTAAATTGGAATTTGAAACTTTTTTAAGATTATATATTTTATTTAGTTCATTCTAAGTACTGAGAAAAGCAAAAGTAAACTCGGTTTGCTTTCATAGCTTTTAAAATAAAGACAGGCTCTTAGCGATAACAACAAAAATCAAGTTGAAAAATTCTGCATTCACAGTTTTAGCAGTAACTATAAAAAATATTTAAAAAGGATAATAAGCTTTTTAATAGCTGGTTGGATAACCCTTTTGAAAACATCCTGAAGTCGTGTCGGCATTGAATTAACAAGTCTAGTCGTTTCTTCGGGACTTATCTTCCCTCATTCGTCCTTAATAACTTATCCTTGCTAGATATATTGTGTTGACGAATCCCTACGCTTCAGAAAATCCCATAGGTGTTCTTTAGGATTCAGACCAGGTGACTGCGGAGGTGAGTGCAGTTGATTTGGCACATTATACAGGAGCCAAAGCTTCACAATCTCAGTGGCATGCTTAGGATCCTTGTCGTGTTGGAAACGAAACGACAATCATAGGCCGAATTTGGTGACATTTTCCTTTAAATTGTATTTAAGACATCGAGATAATCCTATTTGTTCATAATTGATTCGATATATTCCAACTTTCCAACACCATTGCTCGCCATGCGCCCCCACACCATAACAGCACCGCTGCCGTGCTTTACCGTTGGTTCTAAATGCACTTTTTGAAGCGCTGTGCAAAGTTTTCTCCACACCATTTTTCGACCTTTTATGCCAAAAATGCAAAATTTGCCCTCATCGGAGAATATCACAGTAATTCAGAACTCCGGGGGCTTATGGATATGTTTTTTTTGCAAAAGCTCTCCGTTTCAGCCGGTTGGTCATTGAAATATAAGACTTTCTGCAAGACATGGTATCCGGCCTTTTTCGAGATTTTCCTTGCAGTATCCGCACAAATGTTTTTCTTAAACTTCTCCTGAATGTCAGTTTCTATTTGAGTTACATTTAAAAGTGGATTTTTTTCCACCAAGGATATCATACTCGGTTTTTCTCTGATTGTGAGTTTAGATGGACGACCTGAACGAGGTTTGGATGTGTTAACTCCTGTAGATTTAAAGATATTAATAACACGCTGGATAGATGAATGCTGCCGTTCGACGGATCAGGCAATATCTCGACGACTTTTTCCGTCTTTCCATATTTTCACAATGATTTTACGCTCACTGATACTAATTTTCTTCTTTTTATTTTTCATATCCTTGAATTGCTTCTATCTCATAAAAACGTTAAAATGATTGCGTCACAACTTTCTTAAGCCATTTTACTTGATAACGGAATGCAAAAACTCGGTTAACCTATAACGCCTGCTGATAAAAATTTCAAGAATCAAGAATATTTCAAATAGTGAACGTACACTTTTTCTGCCTACGATTTGTGTACTTTGCTACAAAACTCTTATTATCTTATGTAGTTTTAATTCAAAATTAACGAATTCTTTTGCATGCTCAATATTTAAATGATAGTACACATATTCATGAAATATTGTAAGAAAAAAATTATATTTCAAAAAATTTTACCTTTTTTGTATTTGTTGTGGGCGAACGCAACTTTTTCAAGAAAGGATTGCCAAACCATAACATAATGTACCTTTACACATCACGTAAAAATATTTAATATTAAACTTATAACTGAATACAAAATCAAACGGAGTCTGAGTGAACGAAGTAAATAATGTACAGCATTAGAGAGTATTTAAAATACTCATTAAAATGGGAAATCTGACGACAGATAACCTGGTAACAAAAAAAAAACAAACACGAAAACACGATAAACGGCGAACACTGTAGAATAATTTTCGATGTGAAGAAAAAAAGTGTCACTTACCTTATTCTTGGTTTCTGCATCCTGAGAGAGCTTGATATAAAGTTTGATTATATTCTAGCATAAATATTGCAACTTTTTATAAGGAGAGTTCTTTGTATGATGCAAAAATGATTCCATGAAAAAAGAAATAAAAAACTGATACATTCCATTATGCTTTCTTCTCTCATTATGCTTCATTTGATTGAATACTCATACATCAAATTCCATTTAAAATAGTTTCCTGTGCTTTCCCAATTATCGTAATATTATTTCACTTGAAAAAAGCATAACAGATGTACGTTATTTACGATTTCGTTAAATGAAAAGGAAATACATGGGGGACGGCGATTACTAAAGACGGCGATTTGTTGCTTCGTGAAAAGTAAATCATATATTTTTTCCCTCCCTACAGTAATGTTCGGTTTACTGTATAAAAACAGTGATGATTTTTTACATCTTCCTAACGTTTTATCCGATTCTCAGTCTGATTTTTGTTTTATCTGTCATTGATTAAGGTTTAAAAAGAAAATCCGCTGAAGAAAAGTATCTCTCTCTCGTCACGGGCATTACAGCAAATAAAAAAAAATGTTTTTTGATTTGGTTATTGGATCAAAGATATCTAATAAGTGAATGACTTCAGATTGCCAATTGAAAAATCGCTTAAAAATTAGATTTTAAAAAATGCAAAGAAAATTTTGAGAAAATCTACGTTAATGGCGTCATTCAGGCTTTTTGGGCCCTCTAGAAGCCTTGGGCCCCCCGCAGTGCGGGGGTAGCGGGGGTGTACGTTACGCCACTGGATAGCAGTAAGCTATCAGTACTTAGTAGGATGCCTTTTATTTTTTATTACAGCTTCATATCGATGTTTTATTTAGCTGACGATAGTTTTAAGCTCTTCCTTCGTTATTACATGATTCCAGAAAGCAATTATAATTTCAATTAGTTCCCTTTTATTTGATGAGTGTCTCATTCGGGCTAGAGTTTTCAAATGGTGCCACAAATTTTCGAGAGGATTGGACTCAAGACTGTTTCCTGGCCAGGACAACAATTCAATAATTTTAGAGCGATATCAGTCTTTCCATTACTTTACTGTGTGGCAAGGAGTAGAATCTGGCTGAAAAATAAATGAAGCGTAGTGTTGATAAATAGATCCTTGATGGAAGGTAGAAGTTTGGGTTCTAGAATGGTGTACTTGCCACCACTGTATACATATAATGGAATTTTTTTGTCCAACTCTAATCAAATTTATTTCATACCGTTTCTAATTAGCCATTGACATACTCTTTTTTTTTAAAATATTTCTCAAATACATAAGCAGGATTTTATGTTTTAAAAAGAGTTTGCATATTATCTGAAATTGTTATTACATTTATATGTTTAAAACAATAATTATATGTTTTTAACAAATACTAAGGAAAAACACTTTATGAAAGACTGATTTTTAAAACCATAAACTTCGAACTTTCCATTTACGTCTTAGTGGGATATTGCCACCTCTGTTCTGTCCTTCTTTCAGAGATTCTTATATGTTCCGATTAAATAACTGAGCTCGCAAATATATATATATATATATTGACTAATAGCACATGTGTAAAGTCTCTGTTTTGGCACGAGTTGACTCGGTGACTTAGGGGTAACATCCTCGTCTCGTACGACCAAATTTTCTTGTTCGGTTCCAGTTGGAGTAGATATATTTTTTGAATGCGAAAATCGTAGCCATGTATGTCATATGATTATTATATGACATGTAAAAAATCCATTGAATATCAATTTGGCTATGGTACTCTCGACAAAACTAAACCACGGCCAACTAAACGTCTAAAAATTGGTTGCGGGAGCCTCCTCTAGATGGCGCCACCAATAAAATGGCTCTCCCGTTTGGGGTCTTGCCAGGTCTTCAAAAGCGTAATTGCCGAATTGCAGCCCATTGAAAAAAATTAGTGCGTGAGTCTGAAAAAATATTGTAATTTAAAAAGTTATTTTACTATCCCTTGAAATTTAGATCACATAATTACTTTTGTTTTGATTTTTGAACCAAATATCAGAATTCTGTTGATATAGATTTCTTTTTATTTTTCCTCTCATGAATTTAACTGTTCACAAGGAAGGGACAAAAATACCGTAGTAGATAAATTGAAGTTATTTAGTTATTAGCACGGTGTATGCCACAGAGAAAATTATTCAAGAAAATGGAAAAAAATATTAAAAACTCTAATTTTTTATTTAATTTTTCTTAAAATCAATGCAAGTACTTTTACTGTACGTTGATATGATTCGTAAAGTTTTGTAAACAGGTATTCATAACTTTTCGAGTGAAGAGCATTTTCCGCCATTTTTTCCTGTACATTTAAATTGTTCCATGTGATTTAAAAAATGTATAGTTTTTTTCTTATATAAACGTAAAATAAGGAATTTTACTCATAGGCTTTTGAACTGCATCATTAATAAAGAAAATGCTTGCATTTTTTACAAAAAAAAAAAACAAAAAAAAAATGCCAAATTTTAAAATAAAAATTATTAGAATGACCTATATAAAAGCCATGTGTGATCATACAAATAACTCTTCAAACACGCGTAAATTTTCCGTGCAATTTTTTGGCCGAACTTTTCACCGAATCTGAGGGGGAAGGGTTACCGTAAACAAAACGACATGCTCTTACGTCATAAACAAGATGGCGGTAACGGTGGTAGCTTCGCATCAAGTGCATCAGATATGGCGTATAATATTTTAATAGTGTACAATATTTTAACGGCGTATAATATTTTAAACAGAATGATGCTCCATTTCTGTTTACCCCCATAAACAAACAAAAAAGCGCGAGTGAAATAAAAGAAATAATATTGGTTGGTCGTTTTCAAAGCAGAAAAATCAGCGAGTAATGTTTCAATGCGGAGAATGAGCGTGGCTAACGTAGGGTGCCGAAGTACCCCATTGGCTGGAATTTCAAGCAACTATCATTTAGAGCAGTGATTCCCAAAGTGGTCTATATAGACCCCCAGGGGTCTTTGATGATCTGCAAGGGGTCCACGACAGCAAAAAAATAATTTGAGGGTCCATGAGATGTAAATGGGGGTCTACGATAGTGGCTCTCATCAAACCAGATCGTGACTAATATTGAAAGGAAATTTATTCAAGTGGAAACTAGATTTACCTATATTTAAAAGATATATTTACTAAATTAAATTAGGTTAATTTTCAGTTACAAGGCGACACAGCATAAATTTATTAAAACAAGGACCACATTTCACACAGCTTTTCTTGCCGGAATTAAACTAAAGAAACATAATTTTGGACGTCGCCAACATTTAAATGCCCTTTTAGATTTTGAAACTAGGTTTGATAATATTTTGACTATCGTAGTACCACAGTAGACAATGAATTCATATGGTCATTTTGAAAAAAAAATGTCAGATTATAAGAATTAAGCTCTAGGAATATGCACTAACGAAGATTTTAAAGTTTCGAAATGATGTCAACAATTTTAGCTTTAAAAAAGATATACCTGCTATTTTTTCCATATTATGGAATATCTTGAGAAAGTTTTTAATTGTTTTTTCGATTGAGAAGGAATTTCAGTGTGCTTCCCAATCTGCAAAAGAAAATACTGGACACTATTTTCCGAGGAGATATATTTAGTGTTAAAACCTGATAAGATTGATGCCAAATGTTAAAATTTTTTATCGCATCCCTAGCTTCCTCCCTCCCTCTAAAAGCTTTTGTTTGCTGTTCCCGGTTACTTTATGACAGTTATTTTATGCACTAATTAAATTTTAATTTAATTAACTAATTAAATTAACTAACATGTGTTTTCTTAAGTTTTAAACTCTTCTATACTTCACTACAGTTAAAAATTTTAATCTTTTAAAGTAAATAGCTCTATACCAGCTGCCAAATACATTTAAGTTGACAAATTTGCACAAATTTAATACTAGGTAAGTAGGGGGTCTACCCCAAATTGAAAAACCTGTTAAGGGGTCTATGAGGCTAAAAAGTTTGGGAACCTATGATTTAGAGCAACTTTCTCAGCTTACTGGCAACTAGTTGTTCGAAAGCCATTGCTATGGCAACGGAGTAAAAATTGCACGAATTGGACCAAAAATTGTACCAAACTTCTACGTGTCATAAGGCCTTTAAGGTATTCGATTTCGTCCGGAACGTCGTTTTGAAAAAGCGTGTAAATGAATAATTTTTTTGATATTTAGTATCACTTGAATTAGAATATACATATAAAATTGTTTTAAGAATATTTCTACAAGAAAAAATTATTTAAATGCAATAATTTGGCAAAAAAATGAAGGAAGAATGACATATTTTCAAAACATTCTCCTTTTACGAAAAATACTACCATAATGATAATATTTTGCCTATATACATAGCTAAGACTCTTCTATACACCTGCCTGAACTAGGATTTCTGAAATATATTACTTAAAAGTGAATTTATTCATACTTTATTTCATCAGAATAAAGAAATTTTAACAAAACAAACAAAACAACAACAAAAAAAACGTTAGGTTATACTTCAAATTATCTCGTAACTATGAAAATAATGTGAGTTTTTCAAAAATTATAGTTCAGGCTCTGTATCTATATTTCCATAAAAGAACAACGTTTGAAAATATGTCATTCTGTCTTCATCTTTTGCCACAATATTGTGTTTAGATAAGTTTTTCATGTAATAATATTCTGAAGACTTTTTTTCTATTTTTATTTTGATTCAGGCGTTACTAAAAATCAAAACGTTTATTCATTTGTATGCATTTTTAAAATCACGGTTCTGAACGTAGTCAGGTCGATACCTTGAATGATACTTGAATAACAAAGATGATTTTGAATACAAAAAAAAAAAAATCATTTTACATCTCTTGTAGAGCATTTAAAGAATAATACATTTCTTAACTAAAAAAAAAAAAGACAGTAAATGTTTGGGGGGGGGGATTATTTCTATGCCAATAATAATTTTCTAACTAAATTTTTTTTTCTCCTTAATTCATCTGTTTTTGTGTCCTTTTAAGAATGTGAAGACACATTGTTATAAAAATTTAATAGATTTTATTAGGGTTTAGAAAATTTTCATCAAAATGAAGGGTAGGGTTTTTTACTCAAATGTTGCAGTCATAAAGGCAACATTTAAAATTTCCGAGATCTGTAGACAGAGCAGTGTAGATATACAAGGTGTGGTTATTAAATAACTATACTGATGCTATATATAAAACATTTATTTTGATTTCATACATATTTACTTATTATTATCTTCAATATATATCTTTCCTCTATCCCTACAACGCTCCGTGTGAATCTTCCATAGTTAAAACAGTGATAGAAGTTTTCTCGTGTCAGTTCCTATAGGATACGTGTCGTTTTCCCTTTCACACCTTCAATGGACTCAAACCTTTATCATTTTAACTATTTAATGCAGATTTCCCCTTAGGAGATAAATAGAAGTCGCATAGCACGAGATCCGACTAAAAAAGTGGATGATTTAACTCTAGGATGCTGCACTTGACAAGACACCTTTTGACAGACAATGCGGAGTGAGCCAGCACATTGTCTTGGTGGAGAAACCATGATTCTCCCTTCCACAATTCGGGTCGTTTTATCCTTATTTATTCACGGAGTTCAGCGAGAATAGGAAAGTAGTGATGTTGATTAAATGTTTACTTCCAAGAAACCAGTGAAGGTACCCAATCTAATAAAGATCGGTAAAAACAATCATCACTGCTTTGAATTCTGATTTTCTCATTCGAACATTTGTGACTCTCGGTGAAGATGTGATCTTCCAGTGCATGGATTTGAACTAAGTTTCAGGATTATAAGTAAATAACCACGATTTGTCACACGTTATTATCCTATTTTATAAGTTTGGGCCATTTTCAATGGCTAATTTTTTTTCTTGTTGTTCAAACGGTAGTATTGTTGACATCATTTTGGCACACATTTTTTGCATACTAAAATTATTATGTAAAATTTGCTTTACGGATGCTTTATCAATTCCTACAGTCTCAGCAATTACACGAATACTTAACCGACTGTCAGATCAAACCAAATTACCAATTTTTTCGGTAATATCATCCGCGTTTGACGTGGAAGGGAGATCTGAGCATTGGCCGTCATATCGGCCATTTTTAAAACGCTTAAGCCACTCAAAAACACGGGTACGCAATAAACCTTCATTGTCACACTTCTTTCAATAAACAATGTTTCAGTGATGGTTTTTTCCAAATTTCAAATAAAATTTCACACCAGTTCGTTGTTCTATTGTTACACTTATAATTTTTCCGGCGAAGCAAAAAAATAACTCTAATGCAAACGAAGACTACGGCGAATGGATTTTTCTCACGATTTTAAAACGCGTTTTACACGAAATGTGTTTTTTTTTAAATGCTGAAATGGGGCCAGGGATTGCTCAAAAAGTTTTGAAATTAATTAGCTGAAACTGTTTGTGTATGCTCTGTATAATAGTAGAAGTGTTTTAACCTTCAGATTTATCAATCACTGTTTTATTACAAAATTTACAGTCCCTTATATTAATAAAATCACTGTTTTTGAGCAATTTCATATAATAACAAAGATAAAGTGATCTAGTATTTGTAAAAATTAAAATATCTCTTATCCTGAAGGTTATTTCAAAAATGAATAACATAGCAACACCTCAGAATTGAAAAATTGAAAGTTTGTTCATAAACTTTTGGTATAGAATGGGCCACGTTTATGTTATTTTTTTAAACTTTTAAACCTTTTGTTCCCATTTAAGTAATTAATAATTTCTCTTTGTATTCTTAATTTTAGCATATTTTTCCTAAAATGTACTAAACAAATCTAAAAACAACAAAAAAATCCCCATATCTCCATTTTTATAAAAAAAAAGTTGTCGCAAGTAGTCGGATACCTTAAGAAATATTCCTATTGAAATCCATCTCTAACCATTTTATAGTTATCTCATTTATTGAATTGTTATTCATCATTTTATAGGGATCCTTTTTCCTTTCAATGGACAAACATAAATATTAAGTTAGTATTTTTGAGAACGCTGTGGTATCTTTTTTTCTCTCTCAGTGTGTGTGTACATTTTTTCAGCTTTCTCTCTTATCCAAAAAAATTTCAGTATTTTTAAAAGCTATGCGATCTTTTTTTTCTTTCTGACGTGTGTGTGTAAATTTTTTCAGCTTACTCTCTTAGCGAAGTAAGTATTTCCATACATTTCATACAAACCCACTGATATTCTTTGATGATGAATTTGAGTTTGCATTTCGTAATTCTAAATTTGACTGAAATGTAAATCGGAAAATATTTTAATCATAGAGTATTAAATTCGAACAATTTTTCAAAAAAGAATAAATTTTATTTTCTGTATTAATCTTACATGCTCTAAGTTGCTTGATAAAGTCAATTATATATCTATAATCTGAGTGCAAATATTATATGAGTGCAGAAACAGAGATTATTCTGTGGCAATATGTAAAAACAGAGTTCCATTTAATTTTTAGATATCAAATTAATTTTTTTAATTCACCAAATACGTTTTCTTTGTCCATTTTTATAACAATAAAAATATGTGTAGGAAATTTTATAATATCCTATAATGATGATGATGATGTTCAAAGTGAAGTAAAAATACTAAAACTTAAAGATGTAAAACTTCTGTATTTTAAATGGAAGAAGGTGTGCATCGTTGACTACACTTACTGACAAAGTATGGAAAGAGCAATTAAAAATACTTTTAAATCATCTGGAATTATAAACTTACACAATTTAAAAACTGAGAAATGATACAAAATAATCTAATTAATTATGGTAAGGCTTTATATTGTATTAAAAAATATTATTTTACAAATCATTGATAAAAACATCTTTAATTGTAATTTTCTCAAAAGGCATTTTTTAGTGATTCCGGTACACTTTCTCAAAATCTACTTTACCTATAATGCTGATATTTAGCATATTATTATATCCACAAATTTTGAATTAAGTGGATAAATTTCTTTCAAAATAAACATTCACAAATTTTAGATGTAGCACAATTTCTGCATAAAATTTAAAGGAAATCTAAATCACTAAATTAAAAAAAAAATTTAATTTTTATAAATTTATATAAATGTATATTTTTTAAAATTTCATTTCATTCATT
Organism: Trichonephila clavata; assembly: GCA_019973975.1. Classification (NCBI taxonomy): domain Eukaryota; kingdom Metazoa; phylum Arthropoda; class Arachnida; order Araneae; family Nephilidae; genus Trichonephila; species Trichonephila clavata. Next base: position 6,223 of record BMAO01003605.1, on the reverse strand, counting down.
TTATTGATTGTTATGTTTGCAAAATTTCTGTAAAATTTTATATCTATATATATCCAGGGGATTTTATGCAAAGTGTACCTAAAGATAAGAACAATGCCTCGAAAATAAAAATATAGTTATTGATTATTTATTGCTCATATAGATTTATTTGTAATTTTTAAAATGGAATTTTTTTACATTAGCAGGTACATAAATATACAGATAACTCACCTCAAAAATTTTACTTCCGTTGGTTTTAATTTAAATAAGTGAGAACCATTTAAATTTGGTGTAAAAAAAAATTCATTTTTCCTTTTCGCAGACGTCCCAGTTACCTTAAAAGATTGTTCTGATTGTGTATGTATCAAACAATTCCTTGAAATATATAAATTACATTTTCAAATATACTTTCAACTTTATTTTAAAATGGGAATCGTTTTTTAATAAAAAATCGCACAGTTTAAATATGAAACAAATATTTTGTTTCCAATTGGTATGATTTTTTTCGATCTCTTGCTTTATTTTTTAGGTGGACTTCTAAATGTACTGAAAAGGTCAGGGTACTTTAACTTAATGAAATCACATTATTTGGGTGTGAAACTTTTGTTGAGAACGTAAATTACTCATATAAATCCACCATGAAATGTAAAAATGTCAGAAATAGTCTAGAAAATTTTAAAATTACGAAAAATACATATATCTTTGCTTCCAAAATGCTCGGATGCCATGTTTGGCAAGCTTTATTGTAATGACTGCAGATGGCGCCACGTGTATGCAATCTACGTACAAAACTTTTAAAACATTACTTTAGAAGAAAATTGAGCATAAACTGCTTAAATACACATTAATAATACTTTATTTTACGAAAAAGAATATTTTGCTACATGAATAATAATTTTAATCACTTCAGAAATGCTAATTCTGCTGTTTTTATATGAAATGGGGAGGGGGCAACAGAATTAAAGTAACCCTAGACTACGTAATGAGATCACGTCATTGTTAGGGAGGGGACCCTCTTCGTTGGAATGAAAGAAGGAAGTTCTGACAATTTGTTACCAAGATGAAACGGTCAAGTGACCTTCAGATAAGGTTGACGAGGGTGGGGGAAACACATGAACAGGATAGCTGTTGATTTCAGGGGAGGCGATTGGAATCTATTTTGGGACTGAAAGGGGGTTATTGTGGGGTGTATACTTTCTTAGTGAGGGAAACATTTGTAGAATTGTCATTTCAACCAGACTGAAAGCTGGTGCAGGGAGTGGTATCGTCAATGGATGCTATGCACCGGGGCCCTAAAATAATCAAGAAATAAAAAAAATATACTCTTGCATATGAAAACTTTACAATACTCCTATTGATGTCAATATGGCGAGATGTAAAATTTATCGTAAACATTATTATTATGGATATCTAAAATTCGACAATCTTCAAAATAATTCTTGATGTTACGAAAGTTTAGTTTTTGTTATTCGATTTGGGAAGCTCCCAAGAATCCCTACCTCAACTGGACTTTTTAGAAGATATAATTTAGAAGCGGGACTTATATTAATAAAGTAGCGAATTTTTATGAAGAAGTCTGGTTGTTATTTCAATAGTAACTCTAAAAATAATGTGAATGTTTCAAAAATCTTAATTCAGGCTCTGTAAAGAAAAATCCTAACTATATGTACATAGAAAAAATATTACATAGAAGTATTTTTCATGAAAAAAGAATGTTTTGAAAATGTAATTTTTCTTCATGTTTTTGCTATAAAATTACATTTAAACAATTTTAATGTAATGGAATAAAATGGAAAATTTTAATTGAATTGTTAAGTAATTACTACTCTGTGCTAATGGATCACATAAGCAGACTAAAAAAATCGTAAAATAGAGAATTATGCACAATCTCAAAAATAAGTTATTTTTGTATTAGGAAAGGAAGTCCTTTCCGAAATTAAAGCAGCTACGTCCAAATGGACTGCACTCTTAAAATTTCCCATTAGGAAAAAAATTCAATCAATATTAGATATGTAAATTTTGAAGATAAAAGATTAACTATAAATGAGAATTTTTACAGGGTTTATTAAAGTAATTTATGTGCCTGGAGCAGGATTAGCAAAAGAAAGAGAGAGAGAGAGAGATTAGTGTCGCTCTATAAAGCAACAAGAGGGCTATTGATCACAAACCTCGTAATGTTCAACCTTGGTCGAGTAACGAGAATGACGCCTGAGCTGGCATCCCTCTTTCCTAACTACCACATATATGGGAGGAATGGCCTCATCTACATGGAGGGTCTTTAGTGGCAACAGGATTTGAGCCCATGACACTCCAGACATGAACTCGTGACCATAACCACTAAGCTACTGCGCCCACCAGGAATAGCAAAAATTCTATTGAAAAGGTTAAGGGAGTCTGATAACCAATCAGTTTTTAATATATTTGAAGTTTTCTGAGAGTTGACAATCTCAATATTTGACAGTTTTAGAGAGAGTGATTAGTTTTAGCAATAATTTTAAAGCATTTTTCCATTCTTAAAAGTTTAATTAATTAAAAACTGGAAGGAGGTACCGCCCCCTCCCCTATTTGCCTAATGGCGGACCAACTCCCATTGTACAAATTATGCAAATCTATCACAGCTCAAATTGTAAAACTGTAATTTCCTTGTATTATGTAGTTCATACGGTTTTTTCTTCATAATTGGCTGTAAAATTTGTAACACATCGTCACGTTTAACTATTTTTGCGCGTTCATGCAAAGCCTCCCTATCATAAATGCAAATTTGTCCAAACTGTGAGTTTGCTCCATTCTGTAAAAAATATTTAGTTTCTTTTGCTAACTTCACCTTAAAAAAACCTTGAAATAAATTTATTACAGCATCATGAAAAACTTTTTTTATATATAAGGAGAGATATTTGGGAGAATAATCGGTTCGTTCAGTGAAATGGCTATTAACTCTTACTTTTACTACTAAAATCGTTTCTGTTCAGTTATGTTTCAAGGTTTTTAATTTTTAAAGAGCAATATTTGTGTGTTTTTACACATAGTTAAAAACCTTAGAAGCTTTTTTTGCTTTCATTAATTTTTTCATATTGAGAAATTGCCGGGCTCAAAACATCCTTGTGTTACTAAAAGACAATATTTGGAAGAGGTGGAATACTACTGAAAATTATATGACTTAAAATCAGCCTTTTTTCAGCTGATACTACAATGAGACTTTATTTTCAAGGTATTCCGTATACAAGTATTACAAATATAACTGAATTTATCTATGATATTACAAAATGTATTATAATACTATAGTAAAATAATTTCAAGTCATGTAATAAAAATCAAACTTTTTAAATTGCACCGACTTAAAACTGAGAAAAAATTAGATGTTATACGTACAAACCTGGGGGTTTCTAATTTCAGTTTGTATCATTATTATTTTTATAAGTGTTTCAAAACTTTTATGAAAGTATCATGTTAAGATTAGACTGAGTAATCTCTGTCATCGTATATATATATATAACAAATGCTATCAATTTTATGTAAAACATATTTTAAATATAAAAAAAAAATATATCCTCATATAACATATTTAATTAAAGTAGTATTTTGATACAGTGTACATAATTTGGATAGTAATATTTTTTTTAATTAGATCTTTAGAGGCATTATTAGTTTTTGTTTTATGCCTTTAGAAACTTTAACTGTGTTTTTCACAGACTTTTCAATTTTGAGGATATATTTCTCCCAAGGATTTTTTCTGTTCAAGATAATATTGAAAATTTTTTGTAGAATTTATATATATATATATATATATGTTCTTTAAAAGTTAGTATGTGGATTTCGATCTGAGAGCACTAGTTATTTTTTCTAAAAATCTTAATTAATAGTTTTAAAAAATTTGATATTTTTTCCATAGCTGTAAAAATAATTATTAAAATTCAACAAGGAATTTTTAGTAGGGAAAATTAGTTTGAAATGTTCAATTCCATACTAACTTTTGTTCTCAATAATCTTAAGAAACAGAAATCACTGAAAATAACTAAAAAACTTTAAAAATTGAGTATTTTACAAGAAAAATTTGTAATTTTTAAAATAAAGACCGGTAAAAAAATTTTTATTTGAAGAATCAATTTAATAATATAAGCTAAAAAGAAAACACAAATTACTTTCAATATTACTGTCTTTAAAAAGGGCACTGTGTAGCATTAACATCACTACTCAAACTAGCAACATATTTAAAGCAATCCATTATTTTTTCTACAGCGTACCATGCCCAACTATAGATATAAAGATCAAGGAGGAAAAAAAACGGAATTCAAAAAGTGCTACAAAACACACACACACACATATATATACTAGCCGTTACCCTCCCGCTTCGCAGAGTATTTCATGACGTTTTATAAATATATACTGTTATATACAGATATGTATGTATATAAAAATTATTGATATCTAAGTCCTAGCATTAAGAATTCGATTATATTGAAAAATATAAGTATACCTGTAACTCTCGACTCTTGATATAAAAAGGACAGGACTTCTAATTTGTATTTTCTAAAAATTTTAAAAATTGAAGTATAGAAGGATGTTTGTACTTTCGTAACCCTATAACCAAGTGGATTTCCGCGTAACCAATTTTTGGTGGAACTCTACTCCATAAAGTAAGCATGCAAGACAAATTTTAGGTCTAAGTCTAATAGAGTAAAAGCGAAGTTTTTATTATCAATTCCCTCCGCAATTCCGTTGAGAAACGTTCTCCAATATAACTGTTCTTAGCGGATCTCAATTTAACAAATGGAAAATGCAAACCAAATTCCACTATTATAGTCCTTGTAGTTCGAAAAAAGGAATTTGTTTTGTGTCAATACGCCCCAGTAACCCCATGCTCCCCCAGGAGTTGATTCCCTAAAATACATTCTTAGTAGATCCCTATTCAACAAAAGAAACATGCTTAACCAATTTCAAGTATGTGGGTCTAACAATTCAAAAACGGTATTTTTTCCCCATAATTCCCGTGACCTCTCGCAACCCTCCTTGGGGTTTAATTTCGTTTTAATGGAACTCTGTTCCATGAAAGGAACATGCCCACCAATTTTCAAGCAGGTAGGTATAATAGTTTAAAAAACGGAAATATTTATATCCATTACGCCCCTTAATCCCCAGAAATGAAACTTGTGATTTAATTTTCGCAAAACCCATTTTGTAGCGGTTCTCTACTCTGCGAAAGGAATCTTTTACCAAATTTCAAGACTGTACATCTAATAGTTTTAAAATGGGAGTAATTATCTATAGAGCCCCTTGAGAACCCGGAAAACGCAACTGTTTTCACAAAACCCATTTTAGGAAATGTACTGTATGAAAGGAATCTGCTTACCGAATTTGAAGACTGTGAGTCTAATAAATTAAAAATGGAAAACAATTATCTAGAACGCCTCTTGAGCCCCATCAACGCCATCTGGGGTCAATTTTCAGAAAACACATTATATAGCGGATCTTTACTCCATGAAAGAATTCTGCTTATCATATTTCAATAATGTACTTCCAGTAGTTTAAAAATGAAAACAATTATTTATAACGCCCCTTAACCCCCGTAACGCCCCTTTCTGTTTGAATTTCGCAAAGTCCGTTCTTAGCGGATCTCTACTCCATGAAAAGAACATGCCTACCAATTTTCATATCTGTAGGTTGAATAGTTCCGGAGATATCGTGATTAGTCAGTCAGTCAGTGAGTGGGTGAGTCGCTTTTCTCCTTTATATATATAGATAGATAGATATATAACCCAAATTTGCTGGTCTTAATTCAGTAACAGCTTTAGAAATCATAATAGGTCTCCTTTTTAGTCAATTGACTTTTTTGGTTTCTTCCATTTTTATTACACTATATATATTCATATATACACGTATATATATATATATATATATATCGTCTCCCTCCACCACTTCTCTCTACAAAAATAAAACTTCGGAAATTATTTTTTTCCTCAAGTCTCACTGAAGATATACTAAATTTTTCTTCAAAAAATTTAAAAAATCCCTTCCCTCTTCTTAGCCCGAAGGACTTTATTTTTGATATCCAAGATAACAATCATAAACATGCTTGCGAATTCACTGAAGAACTTCCTCTGTAAATTATGAGTCTTATGAAGATAATTTCATGAAGAATTGATAGGTAACATCAGATTTCAAAGCGCACTACTGTTCTCCACACCGCTCCTCTGGGAATTTAAGCATCGCAATCGTGCCACTAGAAAAGGAGATCAAAGCAGTAAAA
>BMAO01003604.1:0-87311 GCA_019973975.1 Trichonephila clavata | reverse complement strand
TTAATTGATCCTTGCAAGAATGGTGGGACATGCGTAGGCTCTGGAAACTCCTACCAGTGCAGTTGTCCCTATAAGATTCAAAGGCACCAACTGTGAAGAAGGTATTCTATAAATAATTCTATATTAATAAATATTCATCAAATCGTTGAAATGAAAAGTCAATAATAATCAATGAAATATAGTGAATCTTATTTGAATTTTTGTAATGTACTTTTTCATAGATTTCTTGTTGAAATACTTTTGTATGAGAATCCAATTTTGTATCAGAATTACATTTTTTAAATATTTTTGTAAGAAATGGAATTCTGATTCTTTTATGGCTGTATGTCAAGTGAAGCACAATAATCAACTCTAAAATTGAAGCAAATAGCACTTTTTTAAAAAATTATATAATATTTCTTTAATTGATAAAAGAGACTTTTAAAAAATTAAATATGATAGTATGGTTTTAGATTCTAATCATTGTAAAATCTGTAGCATTTGGTAAAACAAACGTTTCCTGATTATTGCTAACCAATGTTATATAATATTTAACTGTTAATATACTATAGAATTTTATTACTATTAATTCACTTTTCTTGATTACATTCAAATTGTTTTTACAGCATCCATATTTGATGAGAGAGTCTCCTTCCAAGGTAATGGGTATCTAGCTTTAGAAAATGAACTTCTGCCTCATACTGCTACAACTAAAGATGAAGTGGTTAGTTTCTCCTTCACCACCACAAACCTTGAAGGCCTTCTTCTCTTCCATGGTCAGAAACCGGATACAGATGGTAAAGGTCAAGATTACTTAGCTGCTGCTATCATTGATGGTTTCTTGGAATTCAGGTAAAGTTTACAGCTTGATATTTTTCTTATTTTTTAATAAAATTTATATTGGAATATACTATTTTGTTCTCTTTTTTATAAAATCGTATACCTTGCAGTTTTTTTTAAAAAAAAATATTTGAGATAAAAATGCATGCTGGTTTTGATTAAGAAATCATTTGAAAAACATTTTGATGAGCATTTATTATGTACATACATTATAAACTATTTTAATCATTTTTGACTTATGTGCATTTGAATTAAAACTATTTCTTATATTTCTATAAATTAAATGAAAATGAAATTACGTTTTGAAATGATTTACTATTTTAGATTCTTTTCAGTGCAGTTTTTTTTCTATGTTTGTGTATGGTAAAATAGTTTATGTGTACCTGTTCTTTTAAATTCAGACATTGAACTTAGAACTTTCAATCTTTCTCTTATTATTTAATTGCTATTTTTTATGAGAAGGGTACTCTACTCTTCATTGTTTTATGTTCAACTCATCCATCTATGATGAAATGGCTAGTTATGAAATTGTTTCATTCCCTGTGGTTTAAAAAAATCAACTTAGTTAGAGATATTGGCTTACAATTATTTTATATATATTAAATTTAAGTAATATAGCTTAAAATTCAGTAATACATTCAAATTCGTTTAGTAATACATTTATTTACATATATTTAAATATTAATTAATGCTGTTTTCTAGTTATGAACTTAGTAGTGGTCCTGCACAAATTAAATCACCTGTGAAAGTGAATGATGGTAAAGTTCATTCTATTGTCTTGAAAAGGTAAGTTTTTGAAGATTTTTATTTTGTACAAAAGAAAATAACAATAAAAGTTTATATTTCAGTTTAATGCTTTTCTGAATATATTATTTTATTCTTATATCAAAGTCTGATATGAGTATAAATAGTGTTTCCCATAATATTTTTTTATTCAAATAAATGCTGAATAATGAAAAAAAATAATTTTGGAATTCTGTAATATTTTTAGATGAATAGTAATTTAAATATTGTGTTTGTTTAATTTGAATGATATTTCTTTGACACCATCAAATTACTATAATAATAAGCACAGATTTATGTTCGAGGTTATAGTATAGTTTCTTTTTTACTTACATTGAGTTAGTTATTGCGACAGAAATTAAATTTTACTTCAAATATAAAAAAAAAAAAAAAAACACAAACGTATTTAATTTTGTAAAGCTTGATGCATAAGTAAATAATCCAATCTAGTTTTTGATTTGTACTAATTCAAGCAGTTTTGAATATTATGTTACTTTTTATATAAAAAATAAATTAGAATTATATTACATTACAAAAGCAAATGATGTAAAAACGAAATTTTTCAGTGTTGTGTAATGTTTAAATAAATAAAATTATATCTTAATTTTTTATCTTAGGACTGGACGTCATGGAAGCTTAGAACTGGATGGCATTCATCAGGAATTTGGTGAATCTAAAGGTATTTTACAGATGCTTAACACAGATGGTGATATCTATATAGGTAAGTGCAATAGATAATTATTAATTTTATTGGGAGGAGTGTGTGTTGTAATTGATACATACTGATATTGATGCAAATTTGTAGGTGGTGTGCCAAATCATCAGTTGATGACAGCTGGAAAGTATCCTCAAGGGCTGATTGGTTGCTTATGGAACTTGCAGATTGATGACTCTGGACCCCTTAACTTATTTGATAGTGCCAAGACCGGGGCTAATGTCAAAGACTGTGACAAGTGACTTATTGATGTAATTTTTATATGTTTCGACTATTGACATTTGCATAAAAGGCTTGGGCTTGGCCATTTTATTTGCTAATGGTTATATTCTACAAGATTTTAAAAGATAGATTATACCAGCACTGTTAAAGATTTTGGTTCCATAAAACGAGAAATTAATAAATTAAGGTAAAATGTTACAATTGCTAAATATCTTTTTGTAATCTGGAAATGGGGAGTATGATTCTGCCTTTAAAGCATAAATCAGAAAGGTTTTTTTTAAAATTTGTTTAAATGGTTTGAAAAAATACAAAGAATTGCTTAGCAGATTTTTGCTAGCTTGCATTAAATTATTCTTTATTCATCATTCTTCTATTGTGAAATAAATGTATGAAAGCTGAATTTCAGCTATTTATTTTTATGTTTAGTGCTTTTCCTATTATTAATCACTACTTCCTTTATAATTTTTTTTTATTTCTAGTTTTCAGATTACTTGTATGGTTATCTTTAATAAATTAATAAATTTAGAATGAACTTTCCTTTATAAAAAATGTTTTGTGTTTTGCAGCATAAAAGTTGAAGGCTGTGTTATAAAAAATTCTAATAAACTGTGTATGAGGAAATGAACTTTTTAATTTGGTTATTGTCACTCTTTTCAATCAATTTTTACTTGTTAAGTAAGTTGGGTCTGAAGTAATGTTTATTTTATTCACCTCTATTTGAAGTAATCAAAATAAATTGTTTATATTTTAATAGTAGGTTCATAAAGTTTTGTTAGGTTTGTTGCTATATATTCATAGAAGTTTGTTGTTCATTCCTCTTTCATTTCAATTTATTTTATTTTTTGTTTCAGTTATGAGGCAAGTGGTGAATTCCTTGAAGAATTAGAGGGTCGTTTTGTACAGAAATAACTGTAGAAAAAACTTCTAGCCAGCTAAATGCAAAAAAATGGACAAGTTCTAAATAAAACTTTCTTCTGAAAGAATTTTGTATAGACAACGTTTAGTGGCTAATCTTTCTAAAACTATCTTCATGTTCGAAGTGTCGACTCCTAATTTGCTCTGTATACTCAAAGCTGCTATGCAAAAGGACCACAGTGTGCTGTGCAAGAAAAATTCATGCTTCATGTTTCCAATTATTAATTACATAGCATATTTCTATGAATACCATTTTACAAAGTGAAATGAAAATGTTTTTTTTTCTCTTTTCCCCCTCTTGGAAGCAGATGTATAAGCCTACTTAAATTGTTTTGGTACAAATAGATTTTTAAATCTCAGTGAACATGTCTGCATGATTTGTTCTTTATTTGAAGTATTATTGTTATTTTTTTTTGTTTTTATTCAATCATATGTCACTGCCATGATATTTCTTTATTTCATTGTTGACACTAACTGTGTGTTGTCTGTTTGTCACATTGACATGGTGCTACGTCAGACAGTTTGCTTCTTTAAAGGTACAGTTAAGCCGATTTAACAAAAAATAAAAGTAGCTCGTCTTGCAGCAGTGCTCAGTTGTGTTTGTAGCTGAAAGAATCTATTTGTTGTAAATGTTTTCTCATTATTGTTAGAAAAGAAAGTGTCTTTTATTCCCAGTGATAAATTTAATTGCTGTTTGATTTAAATGTTTTTTTTTTTTTTTTTAAATTGCATACAATTTGATTAATTTCTCTTGTATGATGTACTTTTTGCCTCAATGGTTTTTGTGCAAAGTGTTCATGTCTGCAAAAGTCATAATGACTACTACCCTGTGAAAACTTTATTTAAAAGGTCTGAAATAAAATTAACTTTATTTACTTTTTCCTTGCATTTATTTATATCTCAAAAATTATAATAGAACCAATTTATAGAGTTGCTGTCTTTTTTTTTGTGTGTGTGTCATATGTATAGCTTATATATTTGTTAGTTTGTGAAGTTTGTCTTCTCACAAATTTTGAATTAACTGAAATTTTTTTTTTTTTATGATTGAAAAGTTACCTTTTTTTTGTGATCTATATATTTAAGAATTGATATTTAAGTTTAAAAATCATGTATGACTAACTTCTATAACTGTGGTATGTTTCATCTAAAGAAGTTTTTTTCTGTTCCCTTTTGAAATGAAGATACAATGAAATGGATTTTAAATATTTCTGTAAAAAAAATCATATGGATTTCAACTATTCTGTTTTACTTTTAGCAAGTTATTAAGAATATGAAATAAGGTTAGAGTAAAATTGATTTCAAATATAGTTATTGTTAAAAATTATACAGATTTTAACTATTCTCCTCAATGTTTATCATAATATTAAGAATATAATTAGGCCTTTTTAAATCAAGAAAAAGGTTTGATTTATTGGAATATTATTAAATCAGTGTTGATTCATAATATTTCTGCTACATGTTAAATATATTCAGTTTCTTCATATGGCCAGTGATCTTTAATTTTAGTTGTCATTTATGAGGCTGTTGAGTATTTTGCCCTTCTGTCACTTTTCCATGCATCAGATTTTTGATATACCATCAAAACCCAATTGCACTTCTTGCAAATGCTATATACATCTACATAAAATATTTGGATATATGAGAGTTGCAATCATATATATAATGAAAAATAATAGTAAAAAAAAGCTTTTTTCAAAATGTCTAACTTTAATCTAGTTGGCCTTTTGTCAACACTTCATCTATTATTTACAAATGAGTGATAAAGCATATACATTGAACTACAATTTTTTATCTTACTCTTTTATCCTAGAATCATTGCAAACAATTTAATTAATATTTATTCATGTTACATGAAATAGTAGCAGAAATATCTTATTCAATCATATTGAAATATGCAAGAAAATCTATCATAAATTTTACTTAAGTGTTAATGAAAGTGTAATTCATTGAATCTCAACCTGTCATTAAATAGCTATTTATTGCACCTACGAAAAAAGCTAGTCTATAGTAGTCGAAAATGCACATAGTAGTTAAAAATAGAGAATGAGTGGTCACACTGATAGCTGAAAGAAGAAATGTGGAATTCACATGAGTCTTGCTTAGTGTTATCAACCAGTTTTGGCCATGAGGCTTTAGCTTGGTGTAGTTATTGTCACTTCTTTATTTCAAAACCTTGCGATCGATTGTTGGCAATGGCAGCAGAATAGTCATAGTCGTGAACTTGAGGTCGACATGGTTCGAGCTGTAATACCACTGAAGGCTTGCTGTGTTGTGGGGCTAATGCATGTTACATTTGTCGAGGTTGGTGTTCTCCCTTTTGGGGATCTGAAAGTTTTGGAGTGTCAGCTCAAGTATTGTCCTCATCACTTGATTTTGGTTCAGAATTGCGAAGTCCATTGCCAATAGTCCTCGTGTTTCTTCAAGGTATGACAAATTAAATTCAAATAGAGATCCATTGCTTGCTATTTGTTAAGTTGCTTTGGTGCACTGACACCTTCGAAATGAAATGTAAGTAATTACTGCTGTTTATTTTTGGATAAAGAGCAAGAGCATTCAATTTAATGTGTTTTGAACATCAGGATTGCATTTAAATATAAAAAAAGGTTTTATTTTATTGCATTGCACGTGATCTTAGACGAAATTCAAGAACTGCATCTTATATAAAGAAAACACTTCCGTTATCCATGTACTTTGTCAACAAAATTTCCATTCAAAGCTTCTGCTCTTTTTGCATGTGCAATGGATATCTGGGAAATGTATGAGAAAATTTTTGATTTTCTGAATATTTTAAATTGTTGGAAAAATATAAATATAAACAGACTCGGCATCTTGGTTGGGTATTTATTAAATAAGCTTTTGAGAAAAATATCTTTTAACGGCTGGAGATGTCTAGTATTCTATACAACCCATACTCGGGTATTCATTGCATGTATAAAATATGCATAAGTTCATTTTTTAATGTTAAAAAAAGATACATCATTTATAAGTTTCATTATTTTTATTTCATCGTACTATATATAAAATTCATACCACTGTTAATCATTCAAAGAGAATTATGTTTATTAACCAGCAATAATTAATTTTAAAAAGTATCTTTCCACTTAGAATTTGATTTTTCGGGAAAAGGAATGGAATGGCTTATAAAGTTTTTGCTCCCCCAAATTTTATTCGAATTCGATCATTAGTTAACAAGATAATTTGGAACAATTGTTAGGGAGCTATATATGTGGCTAATCTGAGATGCTTAACATTTAATTTCAGTGATAATCATTTAACCTTTTTTAAAAATTAGTTTTTACTTTTTCTCCGTATTTTCATACAACTTAACATTTTTAAATGTTAGTTTTAAAAAATTAAAGAAAAAGTATTATAATTTTCTATTTTCGCATATGGCAATGACTTTGAGTAAGGTAATAAAAGAAAGTTGCTTGAAGTGAGATCGGAAAATCGGGCTGATGTGGGAAAAATTTCAAAGCCATGTTGCTTTGATTCCTCAACCGTACCTCGAGATGCATTGTCGGCAAGAAGATGGTGATGGTGTCTTTGGTGATCATATTGCGGAATTTCTAGTTTAGAGTTGTACGCATTTTGTTCAGTAGTTATTAGTGATGGTCTGACATTTCTCCGTAAGTCTGTTAAAATTAAAATTCCACGGCAATTAAAAAAGATAACATGACCTTTCCTGAAGACTTTTTGGGGAGAGGCAATGATGTCTAAAGCATGTAGGTCCGGGTTTCATCTCGTTCTAGACTGAATCCTTACAAGATCATGATTCGAATAATTTTAACGGCCAAATGTTAATTCTGGTTGTATTCTCCAAAAAACTGGGAATTTCGGACTATATGTCAACTAGCGGCAAGACTGTATTTTGTGATGTTCCTCGTCCATGTATGGCTTATATCTAATACCATATACCTTATTTCTCAACGTGGGCGATAACACCCCCTTGTGGGCTTTTAGGGGTCGTTGAGATGGCACGCAGGGACGTGGGCAGATTAACCAAATATAGTCTAAAAATTACCAAAAAAAAACCCACCCTGATTATGCACTAACAAAAGTAACCTTTAATACTCGTTATCTTTTGTAGATTGTATGTATTTAAATCCTTTCTATCACGTGCGCAAAAATTCACATATTTCGGGAAGTAGATGAAAAACTTAGATTACATTACATTCAGACCTACATTAAATTGAATGATATAGTAAATTTTAAATTTTTGATGGGGTTAAATTAAAACTTTTCATATCTCGTCCAATGTCACATGAAATATTTCATACATATAATACAGGTAAAGGAGGGAGGAGGTATCGAAGTATCACTAGAAAAAGGTTGGGAACCTATGCCATATACTATCATTACTCATTAAGTCAGAGGACTGTCGCGCGATTTGTGCGATTGTAAATCATCAACATTTGTGTGTTTCGGGTTACTGTCTGTACGAGCATTTGACAACGCGTTATGCTGTGCACTATCTGGTTTTAAGGGTCATAGGGGAGACACATTTGTTCAGGGTCCCAGGGCTTCAACAAGTCTTAAGACGTCCCTGGGTAGAGGTGCTTTTACTCCTTTAAACTATGGAACACATCGATAGATCCAATATTCATCTATGGTTATGAGGCAACCAAATTTATTTTCATCTTGCTCCATTAGATTCAACGTCTATCTTGACAGGCAGCGCCATTTTACTTGTGAAAATCAGGTAATACTAATCTAAAAATAGTTGATATTTTAAAAAGTGTGCATACTCTTCCACGGGCGCGTCTGGTTAGTTGAACTGCGATGCCCAATTGCAAAGAATGCTGCTTCAAGAGTCATCTGCATCATACTATACGTAAAGGGAAATCGCTTACTTGCAATGCGTATTTTAGCTTGACAAACATTTGAATTATTCGTCAATCACTATCGGCACTGCCAAGATTGTTTTACTATTTGATAATATTGAGTACTTATAACATACACTTCTGTGAAGGAGCATTTTGTGCGAAGATGTAAGTAAACAAAGGTTTCTCATTTTGCCTCATTTTTTGTGTTCGTTATCTATATGCATTACTTCCGTTCATATATTGCCATTCAAAAAAAAAGTTTTTTAATATACCATTTTAATTTTTCGAAGTTGGTCTCATTTTAGAATCAAACCGTATGCACGTTAAAAAAGCGAAAACTGCCGGCGAATAGAAGAGGATATTTTAAAATTCAGAATTGTTTTATTTGAATGAAAAAAAATTTAAACCAATGTCACTGGTAAAGTTCTATTACTTTTCATTAGACGAACGTTGTTATTTGTTTTAATGAGAAAGATTAACTGTTGTAAATTGTGTTTTTCAAAACGTTAACATTAATGGTCCTTGAAAAAATGTATAAAACTGAAAGTCTTGTCACAATCCGAATAATCTTAAATTTGATACCCCACCCCCCCGTAAATAATAGTCTAAATATATTGGTATCAATCATATTTGTAACAAATATTTTTCATTGATAGTTGTTTGTATTGACTTTGAATGGTATATTCGGAAGCTGAATGTCTTGTAAGAAAATACGTAATAAATTCCCATTTTATTGCTATGGAAATGTTATATATGAGACTATTGTATTTCATTGAATTGACATATATTATTTAAAGATTAAACAAGTACAATTTTATATTAATATTATTTTTGTTGTTGAAAAACTCAAAACATTAACGTGCGTTAAGAAAAATTTGCCATAATCTCTTTTCTCAAATAACATAATCTAAGCCAGAAATAACTTTCGTCTTGGATTAATGGACTTCGGTCTGGTCCTCTTTCTCTGCGACGGCACCACTTGGGTGACACAATTGTTGCCGTAGCTTGGCAACGGATGCAGCTTGATGTGGGCGGGATGCAGATTGTAAAATGAGTTGGCCGCTGTTGAACTCCTGATGCCGTAAGCGAAGTAGATCAGCAAGCCTGCAAGATAAAAAAAATGATAGAAATGCGTTTATATGACAGTTATTGGAAGTATATAGTAGTACCCATACCATTCTATTTAAATATATTAAGAAACTATCTGAATTTGAACTTTTCTGCCCTTATAACATCAGAGAGGATTGCTAACTAATTTATGCGTACACTGTCAATTGTCTACAAAAAGAATCCTACAGGGATTGTGTGTGTGTTTCTAAAATAACTACAAAATTAAAATATTTATTTCAGAGAGTTTTATAGAATAACTATTATTAAAAATATCTTTTTACGAGTTTCTAAGAATTTTAAAAACAGCTTAGGCTATACACAAGAACTTCTCATGGTTGAGATGGAATGCTTATTAATGTTGGGTTTCGAAGCAACATTAGGGTCATTTATGATGGATTTGAAAATTTTTAACAACGTTGTCAAGTGATCAGGACAAAATCTTACCTGGTATCCCCCCCAAACTTTCATGCCACATCAACGTGAGGACTTTGAGCCTCACGTGCAAACGAACACCAAAATTTGAACTCGACAAATACGAATAAAATTGCAGCCTTGAATTTGAAACCATGACCATTAGTCTACCGTGGCAACGTAGATACTATGATAGGTACTTTATGTATGTTATGTTACATCAGTGTAGAACTAGCATTACATCAATTGTCACAATTCTATTAAATTCAATATCTGCATATATCTATGGTGAACTACCTGCTTTTTCTTTTTAAAACATTCACTGGTATCAGAAGTTTTAACCAATACATTCAGACAGTGCATTGTCCTATTTTGCTTTATTTCATGATTCACCACAATTGCAGTTTCAATAAATCTCAAATTCACTAACAATAATATATATAATCCTAAGATATAGGGAACAAAATATACATGATATATCTGTTATAATACAAATAAAATAATGACGTTTCTTTCCTGTAGGGAAAATATAGCGGAAGGAATATTGCATTTCAACTAAAACATATTTTAAAGGATTTTATAAAAAAAATATTTTAAAATATTGTGATTTAAATAGTTTGATTCGAATTTCTTTTTTAAGATAACATTGCAGAATTAAACTTGGAGGAAAAGAAGGAATAGCTAAATATTTGTTTTGAAACTGTTTCCACATTCGGAATATAAAAAAACATAGACTATCACTTCTTATTTTCTAACAGTTGTTAATTTCTTGAAATTATTTTTGTCTTAACCAGGGACGTCTTAAGGCATGGGACAACAGGGCCACGGCCACTATGAGGGCCTTTTCTCGTTCTTGGCTCAGCCTTAATAAGATCCTAATTCTAATAATTTGAACGGTTAAATGTTATTTCCAGTTGTAGATTCCGAAAAACTGGGAATTTCGGATGATATGTAAACTGGCTACATGTGATGACCGCTTCCCACGTACACCATACACCATCATTACTCATTCAGTGAAAAGGCGGCAGTCGGTCGAGCCAGTTTGTAAGTCATGCACATTTATTTGTTTTGGGTTAATATTCGTACCAGTATATGACAACGTATGCTATGTATTGTCTACTTTTAAGAGTCATAAGTAGGGCCAACATTTGTGTTAGGGGCCCAGGGTTACCTTTGAGTATGGGCCCAGGGCCTCAAGAAGTCTTAAGACATCCTTGGTCTGAACCTCTTTGAGCCACTTTGCGATCTAGGCTCACTTTTCTCGATCAACATGACATTTCCCATATTCTTACAGGATAAATAAATTGAATCCAAATGTTTGATAATCAATAGGACAAAATATATTTTAATAACAGTTTTAATTTTCGAGAAAATAACAAAGCACTAATATATATATATATATATATATATATATATGTGTGTGTGTGTGTGTGTGTAATGACTTCTTTTAGCACTCTTTAACTTTACTCCGTTAAATTATTTTCTAATTCTTTGGTACAAGACAGTTATAATCTTAATCTTAATCTAATTGCTCGCGCGCATTTGCATCCAATCATGACTCTTGTTACAAAGGAGTCTTGCGATTTCACCGCCAGTCAAATAGCTCGGAGCAGTCGGTTGCTCTTTTACAAGCTTTTATTTAACTTACAATGTATGTATGTAATTTGTTCGGGTGGAATCTTGCAACTCAATTTTCAAGCTGATATCTTCACTCCATTGAGCTGAAATTTTGTATACACGTTTAGTTTGGATGACAATGCATGTTTTGACAATTTATATTCCGATATTGCAATTAAAAAGATATTAATTAAAAACATTAAATTAGTTTGGGCGCCAACTTTGATATATCTGCATTGTTGTAATAATGTTATTGTTACAACAATGACAAAAGTTGGCGTCGAAAATTGGTTTTCAGCCAAACTGGAATTTCATAACGTTGCGCTATTGACTGTATTAATTAACTTTGTCTAAAAATAATTACATTTCTACAACGTAAAAATAATCTTTCTAGAACGTATGCAATTTTTGTACAAATTTCTATCTATTTTCTTGGATTTAAATTCAAAACAAAAAAGTAGAGCTATTTTTCAAGTAGATTGGTACATTGTATACCTTTCTCAACGCTGCCAAGTCAAACTGAGATGGAGTATTGAAGAAATTCTTTAAAAAATTTATCTAACTATGAAACTCAGACAAAAAATAATTACAGAATTGGAAAGATAATTTTTTTATGTATCTTACCCATCAAAAAGGAATCCGCTAGGAAAATAATAAGAGAAAAATATTATCTAGAAATGCAATGTATTTTCGATTAAAAAAATAATTTTATAATAAAATGAATGAATTTTTTAAAGAAATTTTCGAATTTTAACCCTACGAGTAATTTAAATATACCTCTGTTTATCACCAGTAATCTAAACACACACTACGACATGTGTCCTTAAATTTAATTACAAATAGAATCTGTTAATTTTATTTGAGTTTTTTTTGTTTGAAAAATTACGGCAATTTTGTTTCTCTAGATGAGTTAGGCACATTGTAAAACCAGCTCAAGGTTCTTTATATTCATAAAATGTGCCAAAAGAGAATAATTTGCAAAATGACCTGAAATATTTTAAAAATAAGGAGAGAAAAAAATCGAATCTTAGAAGAAACATTTCGTTAAATAGAAAATGCACTTCGCTATTTGGAGTTGTTTTACGAAGAAAAGAGTAATATGTGCTTGGTTCCAGGAAAAAGTTCTTAAAAAAGAGAAATTCCCAAAATAGAAGTTTGTTACATGGAGATCTGACTGTATAAAAATAATGCGATGGTTAATTATTTTTTCAAAATCAAGTTTCTAAAGATGACCTGAGCAATTAAATAAAAAAAATAGATTCTTACGTGGAAGATATTCAATGTCCAGCAAAAAATTATCATTATTTGATAAAACTTTCTTTTTTGATTACAACATGCGTTTTGAATCTTAAGCATTTTATTGATTAATACAAATATTTAAATGCCTTTTGAAGTTTTTTAATAAATAACTAAATTTTTCTTCTAATATGTTAGAGAAAAATATATCCCTTATCTTCAAAATATTTCAAATAAATATTACATTCTTAAAGTTTTTTCAAAAATAGTCAAAATTTTAATTAAACATTTAATAACTTTGTCATGTATGAAGGTAATCTCACTAAACCTTTTTTTCGTGTGTAGAACAATGTTACCCAAGATCTGCACGAAGATTGAAAAAATTGCTTAAAAATTACGGATTTAAAAACATTGTGTTTTTAGTCTAATACCCTTTTTGTCAGAATTAATTCAGCTAAACCAGGGATGGCGAACCAGCGTTTAATGAGTTGAACAGGCTGAGAAACCTGTCCAGTGATAACTAAAAAGTAATAAATAAACTAAAAGTAAAAAAACTTTTTTAAGGACAAGTTTTTATTTAAACGCACTAAAAAGAATAAAATAAACTTTTCCTTTAAAACTTTTTTTACTATCAACTTATAACGTCATTACACAATTTATATGAAATAAAAGCTTGTCGCGAGATTTAAGTACTCGTATTTACTTAGTTTGAATTTTTGCAAATTAAAATCAATCAGGTCAAGTTATTTATTTTACTTGTTTATCTACACAGGTAAATCTCGCGACAAGCTTTTGCATCATATAAATTGTGTAATGACGTTATAAGTTGATAGTAAAAAAAGTTTTAAAGGAAAAGTTTATTTTATTCTTTTTAGCGCGTTTAAATAAAAGCTTGTTCTTAAAAAAGTTTTTTTACTTTTATTTTATTTCTGTGTGCTTTGTCTGTTTGTCAACAATGTGTCCGTGTCGCTGCTAAGTGTTGCTTATGCTTTATGTGTGTGTTAAACTCCATATATTATGTTAATGTGATTGCACTTGTTATTTTGGTGATTATAAATAAAAGAAGATGAAACTAACAGTGAAGAAGATTTCTATCAAGACATAACAAACATAAGAAACCCTCGGCAATTCTACATGTAAAAAACCAACACCGGTCACGCTACAAAAATCTTCGCCAAAATCATCCTCATTTCATTAAAAAAATGTATGTGTGAAATCTTAAAACTCGTGGTAAAAGAGTAACCACCAATTTCATCAATTTTTAAGTGCCCATAGTAAGCTATTTTACCACTTTTATGCTGCCATTTATTAATACCTTAAATAATAATAATAATAATAATAAGCACCTTGATTACATAATGAGGCTTTAAACTTGGATTAAGAGTCAGTGAGTGTTTATTAGTATCGTATTATAAAGCAACATATATACAGAGAGTTATTGGCAATGAACTTCTTAATTTTGAACCTCCTGCAAGTGACAAAAACGACACTTGAGCTGGCACTAGCTCTTTAAATTATCACGCCACGTACTTTGAGCCATGATAGATTTAACGTGCTTAAGCCCCTCTACTCGATGGTTCTTCAGTGGCACTAGGGCTCAAATTCACGACTTGACAAACACCGACCACGAGTTCATGATCATAACCCTACGCTACTGCGGCAGCATGCTTAAATTAAGGAAAGAGACCAGTATCCGGAAGCCGTTTTTTCCAGCGTAAATTCCTTATTCGTTTCTATTTCATGTAATTGCATGTATTTATGATTATTAATGTAGAATTGGTCGACTCCGTGATTTATAGAGACAGAAATGTAAGTATATGTAAGTTGAATCTTGAATTATATTTGGCAGTTTTTAATGTTTTACTTACACCTGTGTGAGATCTCTAGTTTGCTTAGGTTTAAGTATTTTTTTACTCTTTGTCGAACTTTGTATGAAATAATCGACAAACTAGCGAAGGGGAGGGCTGTAATATGCCAACTCCCTCCACATCCATCCTTTTCTATATGGAATTATACTCATCAAAAAAAATCTCAAAATTTGGTGAAGTGGAGAGTGCATTCCACTCATCATTGGTATGCAGATAATAGACCCGATCTAGTCCTAGCCCTCAAATGTGACAGATGCTCCCAGTGTAAGCTCTCGTCTTACCAATGATCACATCAAGTGCCTCTCATTCTAAGTGAAAAAAAAAAGATCCTCCATCTGTGCAAGGTGTCAACCGAACAAGGTGTACCGAACACACAATGCGCTGCATGGATCTCACAAGTAGAGATATCTACATAGATCCCCTTCTTGTGCTTGACTTTTTGAGAGACAACGATTTAATTGATATTGTCTGACTTCCTCAGATCCTGGAGGATCAGCAAAAACATTTTTTACTCTTAAAGAGGAAATTCATAAACATCACAAGAACTATACAGTAGATAAAGATATTGATTTATTTTTTGCCTTTTCAAGCGACTAAAGATTCAGACATAGATCCAGATGATGGAAGAGACCAAGAGTTTTCAATTGAAAGTACATATATAGAATAATTGTGGTTTGTCTGAAGCATGGCCTATCATTTGTAGAGGAACAGAGGGAATTGTGTGCACCAATGTTTAAGATTGTGGAGATCCAAATGATATAGTGTAGGATAGAAGTGGAGGAATATTATGGTATTACGATGCAAGACGTTTTCATTCCGTTGATATTTATATGGATAATGAAGGGATTGGAGGCCCAGTGGACGTGTGGTAGCGCATCACGCTTCCACACCACAGGTTCGGGATTCTATCCTCGGGTTGGGCAAGGTCGACTCAGCCTTTCATCTCTTGAGTGGGTCGATAAATGAGTACCAAGCTTGCTTGTAGACTAAACACTGAGAGTTTCGCATCAGACTGACCACCTGATAGGGAAATCTGCTCATGTAGCTCAGTGCCCAATGGTCGCGTATACTGAGATGGACACAGTAGGCCTTGGCACTCACGGGCTGTTGTGCCACTGAGTTTAGTTTTTAGTGAAAGGATTGTGAATCCTTGTCTAACACCAACCAATACAAAGAATGATTTTTCTTCCAAATATTCAAATTAAGCTTCTTACTTTTCAATAGCCCTCAATGGATGATGAGGTAAGCATTCTTACCACCAAAAAGAGGTGTTAAAATTCTAATTAATATTATTGAAATAAATAAATGAAAATGTCTTTTCTTAAATCAATCCAAATATCCAAAATATTCAAATATACCATCCTAGAAAATTGCTAGAATTGCTAGAAAAAAGCGACCCATTAAAAGTTTAATGGAATGAATAGAGTTTATATGTGTACGTATATGGGATATGTTCACGAAAACAAAAAGATACAGTCCTATGAAAACTATGCGTGATTATGGTGTACATTTCGAAGCAATTTTTTGAAGTTCGCTTAACATTCTTAAAACGAATATTGAAATGATTATAAAGCATTTTTCTGTTTAGTTTCCGAATGAAATGTTGTAAGATAACGGTTCTTGCACCATCTATGAAATTTGAGTATTTTTTTTTAAAAAAAATATTGTCTTTGTGTTTGAGAGTAAAAATTAACTAGTAAATTTTTAAAAAGAGGGCTGATAGAGAATCGTCATTTCCTTCTCTGCTCTTTTTAAAAAAGGACGGGAAAATATATATATATATATATATACCAGTTAGCCGATTTTACAAAAATGTTTACTTACATAATTATTGTACGAGTTTGGGGGGGGGGGCTCTTTTTCCATTCTCCGCTATGCATAGCTAAAGCATATATTACGTTGCGGTCCATATTTACTGTTATACTTGTTCGTTATAGAAGAATTATTGTCACGATAACTGTAACTGTCTTTGGGTTTTCATGTTAACTGTTATATCATAGCTTGTTTTGTTACTGTGTCGAAATGACGGTGTACACTTCAAGTAAATAATAAAGTTGCATTTTAACTGAACTGATTGAATATTACAATTCCATATGCTCTGAGAAACATATTAAAAGTCAAACTCAAACAATTATGATGGTTTTTCAAAAGAATCATTTCAAAAAAGTATTCTATGAAATAAAAATTTTTAATTAAGGATTATTGATTGGTAATTTTATGCTCTAGTAGAATTGTTAAGATATATTTAAAAAAATAACGCATACGCGAACAGAATGGATACTCCCCTTAGTTCTTAAATGCAAGCATTATTAGTTTTGCTTCGTATGCCTGGTAAAAGTAATTTTTGCAATTTAGGGGAGGAATAAATTTTATAATGAAATTCAGGTAATTTATTTTTGTAATATAGATTAAAACTAAAACACAAAGAGTTGATAAAGTGAACAAATTTTGACTTTATGATACAATGTAGGTAACACACTTAAATCATCATATGCATAATAATTATTCTCAAGTTTTCATTAGATTAAAAATTATGTGTACCATCCACGCGTGGGAATAATGAACTATATAATTCTTCAGATTTAGATTAGATTTTACATGTGTATTTTATACCAGGTTTAAAACGAAGTCTTAAAAATATCTATGCATCTAGAAATGTGTTCAATGATTTGTCAACTTTTTTTTATTTTCATTTGTTATCGTTGACTGTATTTGTAAGAAATAGACGAAGTACTTAAAACTGTGCTAAAAATGTACTTAAATGATTCTATTTACCGCGATACAACGTTATATATATATTAAGTTATGGACTTTAACCAACAAATCTACTACAATATTTCGAAACGAACTACTTAAGGACTACCTATTCTTTAAAAAAAGAGAAGACATATCCTACCTAAAAGGAACCATCCTAGGTAAACTTTCCACACCATCCATAAAGAATGAACAAGTAGGCAAGTATTGATCAATGACGCAATTCCTGGTATCCAAGGCATACGAGGTATTCGCGGACAACAAATTCCAGTAATGCCAGATGGTCTTCCATTCTGAGGTAAGCAAAGCAACATTGCTTGGATAATAGTTGACATTAGCATACATATCAGTGCGACAAGCACAAAAACAAAATGTTTGTCCATGTCGCCAAAATGCAAGGCAATCGAATTGATGAAAGCGGCCAGAAACATGGCTGCTATTCCAAATTTGGCACGGAAAGAGCTGGACGGGGTTGGTTCAGGGAGTTGGTTAGATGGATCGTGTTCTTCCATCACGGACATATTGGCTATCCTAGCTTGATCTTTGTATTGTTTTACTACAGAGTCTATGTCCGTATCGGAACTTTCTTCGGAAGATTCGTCATTGATGCAGGTAGTGGACATTTCTGTATTGTCGATATGGTCATATCCAACGCCATTCGTGTATTGGGCCTCTTCACTTTTTTTTCTGGAACCGTCACGAATGTTTTTGGCTGTAGTTTGGAACATTGGTTCATATTGCCAAGCTGTGTTGTCACGGTACCTGTAAAATAAAGAAAGACAACTAAAATAAGGGAAAATATTGAGCACTAAGGCATATAGCTCTTCTTTCGAGAGAATCTTTAATATTAACCAAGAAAATTAGGTTATTTAGATAGTTTTTTGGAAGCCTTAAAACCTTTTTGTTGGTGGAATGGGCATAAACAATATATTGTGTGGTATGAATTCATTTTACGACTTTGTGATCTTGTGACTCTCCTTCCCTGAATTGGAATAAGTAGGAATCGATCCTGGTATGTAGTGCTCAGTAGAACCAAGCATGCGAGTTAATATGATGAATAAAATACACGTTTCTCACTCGCGCACATTGGTAAAAAGGTTTATTAAAAAAATTTTAGTTGGTTAAAAGAGAAAACAACATTTTGGCTACTGATGTTTTTGATATTTTAGTAATTTATATCAATGATTAAAATATTTTAAGTATAAAGCAGTTATTTATTTAATTTTGCCAAAATAGTTAAATAACTTCTAAAAATTTATATTGCAGATGCGTTTATTGGAAGTAGAATCAAAGCTTGATTTAGAATGATGAAACAAATAACGTAGAATGGAATTGTTACATCAGAAATAGCAAAACAATATCGTTTGTCAGCATTGATATTGTTGCGTAGATCAGGGTTCGAGAATTCTTATGCAATCAGTCTCAAAGAGCAATGCAGTTCTTCAAATTGTAGAAAAATAATCCTTGAAATACAGGATACAGTACTCAAATTTGCTTAGATAATCTCAGAAGGCCTTCACACCTCTTATGACGCTTAGACACAACCATTAGTGTCTAAACTACAAGAATGTCTAAAGATTATTCGCAAGCTTTCGCTTGTTCTACTCAACAGCCGAAGTAATCACTAATAGCCGACTGACTCTTCACTCTCAAATCAATAATAACATCGCTAGTCAATACAATTCTACTCTCCAACGGTGAAATCAGTACTAACTCAGTTTTGGCGAGTGACTCCCTATTTATAGGCCTTACGGATCTTTCGAGAAAGATTTGCTTACGTTATAAATGTGATATTAGTAGATTTCTCCAGTAATCTCCAGAAGAATCCATATGGACGCCAACTCATCGAAAATGGTAACCAACATGTTCGCCAAGTCACCAAAACGATCGCCAGTTGCCAAAATGATGCCTACTTAGCTCTATCCCCAAGATTTCACCAAGATTTCATTGAATAGCCATTATAATGTAAGGAACGGCGTTGCTTGAGAATATTACAATTTTAGCATAAAAATAAATACAATAGAAAGTAATATTAATGTATAACACATCCAGATGTAATTTATTTACACTATTTTTAAGTATTCATTTCATAAAATTCATATCATAAGTATTTATCATAACTTATATCATAAATAGTACTACTTAGTGACGACATAACTCATTCATCTTAACTTAAGGTTCTTGAATAACATTTATTGAAAAATTCATAATGGATGGTAATTATTTGTTTTTCTCAGAAAATATTTACTGAATTATCCGGGAAATTCACGTCAATTTTTTAGGAAAATTTAAGGCATTCCTTTCAAGTTGATACATATTTATGGAATATTAGTTACCATTTTGTCCTAAATTCTTTTCCATTTTTCACACAATTTGAAGCTTCTATCAATTCAAGTTTTTCAAGTTCTTTGACAGAAATCTTTCCAAATCAAGTTTTTATGCTATCAAAAAAAATTAAAGGTTTTGGTATTAAAGGTATTTTTGTAAGGACCTAAATAAATGAAATTCTGGGGATCCCATATCTCGAGAATTCAGTAATTGGGGTAGAACCTCCCGAACTCCAAATACTTTTATCGCATAATCAAAGACATATGACGCCGTATATTATCGGATGAAGCACGATGGCCTCCCTTTTCACAAGTTCTGATAATTTGTTCAAATGTGTTGTCTTCAATTTAACTAATGGCAATCAATAATTTTCTGGAATAATCATCCGGTTCGTTGGTAGAAATTCAAGAACACGGAATTTATTCTCAAGTTTACCAGGCATAACTTTCATTAACTTCTTATCAATTTTAAACTATGCAAACCATTTTAATACGGTTTTCTTTTTCTATAGCACCTTCACTATAAACTGCGCTAATCTGCTTTCTGCTGATGTGGTATTTCTGCTGCTTTTTAAGGGTAAAAGAAATTATCCAATGTATGTAATATATT
This sequence comes from Trichonephila clavata, assembly GCA_019973975.1. NCBI lineage: Eukaryota > Metazoa > Arthropoda > Arachnida > Araneae > Nephilidae > Trichonephila > Trichonephila clavata. The sequence goes on along the minus strand of BMAO01003604.1, from coordinate 67,101 downwards.
TAGTTCCCTTCCGTATAAAAATCAAATCAAATCTATTTATATTCTAAATAACATAGACATTATAATAATCTAAATATAAAATAAATATTTCCAATATAATCTAAGCAATATCTAAAATATAAAATTTATATAAATATATTCTAACAAATATTAATCTAAAGATGCCTGAAATATTCTCTTTCATGTTATGTACATTTGTCAATCGCTCACAGTCATGCTGATATATTGAGACATGTATTAAGCTCACTTACAAAATTGACACGGATTTTTAAGAGAACTCAATATTATTTCAGATAAAGTTTTCAAGTAAATGCAATATGATATAAACTTATTTTTTACAGCAAATTTTTCTTTTACAGAAAATTTTGAAAGTTAAAAGCTCTTTTTTTCCCCTACATAACTTCTAAAATATCCAGTTCACGTAAGTCATTCACGTATTTCTAGAGGTACCACAGATGGTTAGACCATGTGGAATTAATAGCAGCCTAAGTTTATTATAAAGACACTTTTTATTATTGTAATACCTCAAAAGATCCAAAATATCTACAGATGAATTTACAAATCGAATTACACGACGAATTATATCTCGGAAGTATAAAAAAATTAATTACATATTAAGCTCACCCAGCGACTATTATGCATTAATTTTTTTTTCTCCAACTGAACAAAAACGTATTTAGAATAATAAAAAAAAATACCAACTTAAGCAACATGGCTTTAACAACAGGCGATTAGCTATCAGCAAATAATTTGAATAATCAAATAAACAAGAGTCACATGAATTATGTATTGAATTAAAGTAGATAATAATAACAAGGAAGATAATTTTCCAACCTAATACATATCTATAACTACTGTGTTATTCAAATAGTCAATTAAAAATTAGTTAAAAAAAAGGAAAGAAATTTAATTATAGAACTAAATATTTTATAAAACCAAACATCATGGTTGGATTATTAGTACAGATTTTATTCTAACACTAGTGGTTATCTGCTCGCTTCACTGGATATTTTATGATGCTCTATGAAAATATACTGTTCATATATATATTGATATCTACGTCCTAGCATTTAGAATTCGATTATATTGAAAAGCATTCATATTACTCTCGGCTCTTGATGTAAAAAGGACAGAACTTCTAAGTAATAATTTTTAATAATTTCTCAAATTGAAGTAGAATTTTACACTCTCGTAACCTCTCCCGAAATTGATTTCCTCAACCCCCCTTTTTAGTGTGGATCTCTACTCAATAATATAAACGTGTTTGTAAATATAAATCTATTAACTCAAAATTGGATTTTTTTAATCAATATGCTCCAGGAACCACCTTTGAGAGTCAATTTCCGTATGGCCCGTTCTTAACGGATTTCAATTCAACAAAAGAAACATGCATACTAAATTCCATTACGATATGTCTAATAGTTCAACAACGGGAATTTTGTATGAATACATCCCAGTAACCCCCGCTTCCACCCATGGGAGTCGATTCCCGTAAAATCTAATCTAAGTCGATCTATGTTAAACAAAATAAACATGACTACCGAATTTCAAGTCTCTTGGTCTAACTGTTCAAAAATAGAAAAATTTATCTATAACACCCCTTAACCAGTCGGAACCCTCCTAAGGGGTCGATTTTCGCAAAATCTGAACTTAGAGAGACACTTCTCCATGAAAGGAATTGGTCAACCAAATTTCCAGTCTGTTGGTATAGTAGTTCAAAAATGTGAATATTTATCGAAAATGCACCTTAAGCCCTCTCAAAGCTCCTTGAGGATTGATTTTCGTAAAATCAGCTCTTAGTGAATCTCTACCCTACTAAAGGAACATGCATCTCAAATTTCAAATCTGTAGATCTAATAGTTCAAAAATGCAAATATTTATATCTTTTGTTGTTATTTATGCCACCTGATTGACAGTAACATCAGATCAAGGTCCATTAAATTCATCGCAGTGCAGGGCTAGATTTTGTTAGCCTTAGCTTTGAGCACCATGTAGGCGACAGTACGATTTTGATTTTTATATCTAACGCTCCTTAGGGGGTTGATTTTCGCAAAAGCCCCTTTGAAAAGCCTTTCTACTCCATGAAAGGAACGTTCCTACCAAATTTCAGATCTGTAAGTCTAATAGTCCAAAAACGGGAACATTTATCTATCTCCCCTTAAGCCTTCGCAACTCCTTTAAGGGCTCGATTTTTACAACATCCGTTCTTAACAGACCTCTACTATCAAGTCTGTAGGTCTAATAGTTACAGATATATCGTGATGAGTATGAGTCGCTTTTCTCCTTTATATTCTAACATAACACAACACTCAATGTTACATTATTTATAGTTGTCTAGGCAGACCTAAATAAATCAGTACTGAGCTGATACTGTCAGTAAATAGTCAGTTACTGACAGTAATTGATTATTTACTGCCAGTAATGCGTATTATCATAGAGATAAAAATTGGAGGAACTCTAAAAGTCTGAATATCTAGGTCTCCATCAACACAACCATTGACTGAAAGCTTGAGTTCAGCAAATTAACAGGCTTTTGACTGAATTAACGTGGATCTTCCGTTGCACTAAAGCTGTTAATGTTGGACCGAATAATCATTAAGCACAGTTAACAGATGACTACTTTCGAATCAGTCCCTAATACTTTTAACGTCTAAATCCATCTATATAAAATATTTAAGGCATATTTCCATTCAAAGAGTAACCCATCTAATTTCATTCTACATTATAATAATCTTAATAATAATTAAAAATTATGATGATATGAATTGTATAAAATAATGCGATAAATATTTTATAACAATACTGAAAATTAAAAGAAAATTTCATAATTCAGGTCAGGCTTTTAAAATGCGCTGTTGGAAGAAAAAACGATGATTATTGCCATTATATAATGATTTAGTGTGGAATTAGAATGCAGGTTTTAAAAATTGATGCTATGTATCAATAAAAAAGTGTACCGTTTATGTGTTAAAATTAGGTTGTGTATTGTAGTTGCTGACGGAAATCTAGTTATAATATACGACCGGTGGTGTCTTGACTAAGTATGGTTCAATGTATTTGAGTACATATTCAAGTAACACTATCCAGAAGTTCCATTAAATGTTCGAAATTAGGGTCACCTGTTGAGTGGATTTGTTTCGAAATCAGTGCTTCTCAAACTTTCAATATTTACGACCCAATATTCCATCATAATTTTCATTTCACCCTCCCCCCCCACAATACAAATAAGAATGTATTGAATTCAATAGTATTATACTTTGACAATAAAGCTACAATATGTCTGTAACCTCCGAAGTGCCATCGGCGTATATATACGTCTCACTCAACAGGTACTTTAAATGCCCAGGACGTATATATACGACTTTCCGAAGTACGTTCTTTTCTGTGCACTGCTATCCAAAAAAATATTCCGAAGGCTTTGGAATGCAAAAGACCTTGACAGTATTTGCGAAGGATTTACTTATATCAGAGGATTTCCTTATTTGTTCCTTTACTCCCACCCTTCTCCCAATACATAACATACGCTCGCTTATGTGGAAAACTGAGGCATTGGAGGGTGAATCGCGTAACTTTTAATCGTCAGTGAAGGAATTATTTATAAATCGTACAAATTATCAAAATAAGTGTTAATTCTTGTATACAATTTATGTGTGACAAGCCCATGGGGCACTGGTAACTATTAAATTTGTTCTTAACTTAGTATTAATTATAAAATACATTGTGTAGTACTGATACATTGAAAAGTGTATTATATCAGTGTAAATGTTAATTTTATTTATGTCAGGACGTATTTGTTTACTTTCAGTAAATTAATAAATTTTTAAAAAAATATTTTGTTTTCGACTTTTTAATATGCTAGCGCACCCTTCGTGGAGTTATCTCGTTCCTAGGGGAACGCACTCCACAGTTTGAGAAATGCTTTTCTAAATAATTTTAACAATCGTTATTTTTGCAGTTTGTTTAAACTAGGTACGAAAAGAAAGTCTTTACTACTCTTTCAAGTATTAATTTCATATAAGGGAGACGAAAATAGTGAAATTTAACTTTTAGGAGCCATGGATAAAAAAAGTAGTTTTCAATTGTTCATACTTTAAAAAATGTCAATTTACCTATGAATGAGGACTAGAAAAGGCACCAAAGTGTAGACAACCAATGGGAAGATGACCGACATCACCAATAACGGTAACAGGGATTGGAATGACACCAGCAAACCGATACCTATCATGGATAAACATTGAACACCACATGAAGCAACTGGGAAACAAAATGGCTTCCATTTTTTCGAGAACGCCCTGAAAAGAAGTCCATCTGTTGCCATATCCTCTATCACAAAGTGTAAAGGATAAACGGCCTCGATACCCAGGATGCAAAGGCAGATGATGAGAAGAATGTTGTTGGCTAGTGTCAAAGAAGCGTTCGATGTGTTCTCAACGTCAAAGAATTTTCCCGCCTGGGACACCATGAAGAGAAGGGAAAGTATGATGACAAAAGAAATGGAGTTGAGTGGTCCTAGGACAGCTGCTGTTTTCTGGCGTACTTGCTTCTGGGAAATGCGGACTAAGCTTTGAGGTCCAGAGAAAAAAAGGATACACAGAGATGATGTTGTTAGGAGCTGAAAGAGAAAAATGTTTTAGAAATAAGAATAGCTTAATTCTGATATTTAGTGAAACACATCGTACTAAAACTGGATTACTAGATTTAAGTTTTTGATTTTAAACATTAAAATACCGCGGTCTGAATTCTTTGTATACGAAAACAAAAAAGTTCTCTTTTTTTCAATTAACTGTTACTACGATAGCAATTATAATGAACGTAATTTTCAACTTATTTGTCAGTGACGTTTACCATCCAATAAATATTAGTGTCTTCTCAATTGATGACTGAGATCTGTTTCGATTAATAGATCGTAAGTCAGATTAAAAATTGTCAACACTATTTCCATATGAACAAGTAATAAAAATTGCACATAAAGCACAAAAACTTAAAATACGTATGTATATTATTGTCTATAATATAAAAAACATATTATGGTACTCTATTATATGTGTGTGGTAGTAGTAAGTGCTTTACCGTGTATTTATTCTTTACAGGTTAGATCAAATCGTGGAAGAACATCTTACTTAAATTTAATTCAATACATTTATTATTTTATTGAACATGCACATTACAACTCAAAAAGCAGAGGATGAAGGTATGTCAAAAATAACAACCGTTGGCTATATATTTATCGTTTAACAGCCATATCAATTAAGCTGAGAAATGTCCTTTAGCGAGAAAAACTAAGATCTTGATATCGCATAGTTGATATAACTTTATGAATTGAATCTTAGAAGCATTCTTTAATTTTTAAAATTTTTACAAATTGTCTGACATTTCTCTAATACAGAATACTGTTAAATAACTATCAAAATAGAATAATTTAATTTTAAGAATATACTAATGGTAGAAATTAAATAGAAATAAGACCATTTGAGCATGTTTCAAATTATTATTGGCAAACGTTTGAAATATATAAATGAATTTTTATTTCTAATGCTTCATATTATTGGCAAATAATTCATTTTAACATATTTAGGTAACTATTCATATTTTAATATTTTATTTTATAATAACTTCAATCTGTTCTTATTATTAAAAGCTTTTAATTGCGATGCATGTCTTTTACATGTGTAAATTTTGTATTGTTTCCTTAAATGACACATAAATATAAGAAAACTAAATATCATTGCTCAATTATTTCTTCAAAAGAACAAATACGTTATTGCAGTGCTTCTCAAACTTTCAATATTCGCAACCCGATATTCAATCATAATTTTCATCGCGCCCTTCCCCCTCCATACAACAACAATGTATTGAATTCAATAATACTATACATTGACGCTAAAGCTGCAATACGACTTCAACCTCTTAAATGCCACCAGCGTATATACACGTCTCACTCAGCCAAAGCATTACTTTTCTGGACGTATATATACGTCTTTCCAAAGTACGATCTTTTCTGTGCACTGCTATCCATAAAATTATTCCAATGGCTTCGAAATACAATAAAAGGACATTGACAGTGATTCTGAATGATTTACTTATTCCAGTGGATTTGCTTATTTATTCCTTTTTCTCCCCCCCCCCCAAAAGAACCTATCACACACGCGCATTTACTTAGAAAACGATGGCATTGGGAAATGAATCGCATAACTTAATTGGCAGTTTAGGAATCAATTATAAAACCGCACAAATTATCATTTTAATACAAGTCCATGGGGTCACTAGTAATTATCAAACTTGTTCTTAATTTAGTATTGTTAAATTAATTATAAAATACATTGTACAGTACTCATACATTTATAAGTTTATTAATCCAGAGTAAAAGTGTATTTTATTTTTTATCACGTCAGAATATATTTCGTTTGTTTACTTTCAGTAATTTAATAATTTCTTTAAATAATCTTTTGTTTTCGACTTTTCAATAGGCTCGCTCCCCCTCCTAGAGTTATCACGCCCCCCCCCAGGGGGCACGCCCTACAGTTTGAGAAACGCTGCGTTAGTGGATATTTGTTTTTTATAATACAACAAAAAAGCATATTTTTCCCTAAAAGGCTAAGTCACGCCAATGCTATTTTTTTTGTTTAAAGATTTTATTTTTGTATGCAAATAATTTGAAATCATATTATCTTTAGTTGTTTCAAAGCAGCTGGAATCCCCATCAGAACAAAATATATGCATGCAATGTATTTTGTAATGTTTATTTAGCTTGTTGTTTAAATTTCATAACTTGATTTGTTTGCCAAAATGGGGAAGAAGGAATACACATAAAATTATTATAGTCATGCAAATTCTTCAGTAGCCTTGGTTTGTTTATTGTTAAATTTATTTATGCAGCAAATTTAGATCTTTATCTGTAAATTCTGTATTTTTAATGTAAGAAACCAAAAATCTTATATAAAAATAAGGGATATATTAATAATAAAACTCTCTTAAATATTCGCGTGTTGTTATTTACAAATAGAAAAATATCAGCTTGGCAAAGAAATTTCCATGACAGGAGAAATAAGTTAATTTTTTTAAACTTAATTCCTCCAATTTTTACTCAGTTTTTTATGTATGAAATACAGTAAGTAAAAAAACTCATAAGATATTTTTCAATTGAAAAAAAAAAAAAAAGAACTCAACAGAAAATAATTTTTGGCACATATAATTTCAAACATTGTTCTTTGAATTTATAAAAAAAATAAATAAGCTTTTTGAGATTTTTTTTTAAATCTTAAAAAAATGCTACATGAAAGCAAGTTTAACTCTTTCAGGAAAATTTTCTCTACTAAAATTAGTAACACATCTTTATCCAGGGTTTTAATACAACTAATCATATACACAGTGATTTTTTTAAAAAGAATTACACATGTTCAAAAATTTAGATTCTATAGTTTGTCCTGGAATATAACCTGCACAATAACCTCCAAAAGTGATGAAATTGTTCTGATTATAACTATTCAAATTAACCTGTTTCTGGTCTGGAAAATTTTAAAAAAATATATTTCAAAATAAAGCCGTTTGTAATTGATTAATTTTGCCTAGAGAAGACATAAATAATGCTTTATTTGGGATATAAAAAATTAGGGACTCTCTAAAAATCAAGATTATCTTAAATATAAATGAAAAATTGCAAATAACAAAAATGTGGAAATGTACATAGATACTTGATAAATTTCTCTGATAGTTAAAATGATACTTAAAAATATCTTCCGGCAGTTTTTGTGGTTGTTTTTTGCTTTTGAAAACCCTTGATAGTTTCATTCAAGTTTTTTCTATTACCAAAAAAAAAAAAAATTTTTTTTCAAAGTCAAAAACATGCAAAATTAAAAATGCCAGGAAATGAAAGTACAACTTTTAATCAAAATTGACCGTTTGAACACCAAAATTGATTTCCAGTGTTAAAACTTTTGGAAAACAAATTTTAATAAAAGTGATTGGGTATTAAACAATAAATCAGGAAAGAATTGTTTTTTTCATTACGGACAGTTTTTATGTCCATTTTATGCGTTATATATACAACTAATAAAAAGTCACACATAAACGAGAAATCACCTAAAAAGGCTTAAATAACGGTGAAAAATTAAATATACTTTTCTTGACTGTTCTATCGCCGAGTAAAATTAATGAGCTTAAAAGAAAACTGATAAGTCTAAGAAATTTTACTAAAAAATCTCGATGCTTAAAGCATTTCGTCAGGAGTTTGAAAGGAAAAATTATGATACTTAAAATAAAATTCCTTTCAAGTCTTATTCATTTGGACATGTAAATAAGGCAAGTTACCCATCAGAATTGTGGTAACTATTTAGTAAATTTTTTTCATTTGCAATCTGAGGGTAAATTATTTCCATCATTAGAGCATAGACTTTGCCTTACTCTTAAAGATCAAACCAGCTGCACCTCATTCGTGAATTAGTTCATTTTATCACATTAAAAAAAAGGAAGAATACCAGTTTAAAGTAATGTTAAAAATATAAAAATAGTTAAAATTGGTTTTATTTGAATGATCTATAAAAAAAAATCATCCTTATTTCTACGAGGGCTGTTTTTATGTAAGGTCCGTTTGTTTTTTTAAAAAAACAACAACAATATTTTGTCTAAGAAAGCCTTTATTTTGGGGTTGTGCATACTTTTGCCTATTTTTCTACACAGTTGCCGAGTTTATTAATGCACTTGTCATAACTTAGAACTAACGCTTGCTGCCTGGTCGAACAACCAAGAGTTCATGGCCGCTTTCACTTCTTCGTTGTCTCTGAAGCGCTTCCCACCAAGTCTGTGTTTGAAGTACCGGAAAAGGTGAAAATCGTTAGAGGATCAGGGTCGGGGCTGTATGGTACATGGTCCAAAACCTCCCAGCCAAAAGATTCGATTACGTCCCGAGTCGTTCGAGAAGTGTGAGGCCTTGCGTTATCGTGGAGGAGCAAAACACCTTTTGACAGTATGCCACACCGTTAAGAAGTGAAAGACGCCAAAATCCACTGCAAGTGATGTAATTGTGAATTACATACATTGGGTCAGTAAAACTGGGGGAAAAACAAACCTAAAATGTGGCAGACTGAAAAAAAAACTGTGAACATAGCTATGAAGTTCTACACAGGGTAGTGAATTAAAAACAACAAGTCCTCTTTGTTCGAAATAACTTGGCTCCAAAGTTAATGAGGTTTTAGCGTGAGCAGCAGGACTGTTCATCGAGAGTAGAAAAACCTGGAATTCCATGGTCGTGCAGCTGCTCACAAGCCGAACATCCTTCCTAAAAAGCTAACCGTCGTTGGACTGTGAACATGTGGAAAATATTTCTTTGGAGTGAGGAATCTCGCCTTGCAATCATGCAGTTCGATGAATACATCTGGGGGTTGGCGGATACCCTACGAGTGCTCATTAAGTGCCGACTATAAAGTTTTATGGTAACAGCATCATGGTGCGGGGTGTTTTGAAATGTTTTTCTGAGCGCCTCAGTTCTTGTGGTTGGAAATTTAAATTCTGAGATCTATGTGGACATTCTGAACAGTGCAGCTCTCCGTACTCTACGGCAATATTTTGAGGAAGGCCAATTTCTCTTCCAGTAGATTCTATTCCCACATCGAGACTTCCTTGACGAAATGGATGTTCAAAAACTGGACTGACTTTCTTAGAACCCTTATCTAAATCCCTTAGAATTCGTTTGGGACGAATTAGGACCCAAATTACGTAGCCAGCGAAATCAACCATACTCAATGCCGACACTCAGCTGTGATGGAAGCCTAGAAGTCACAATTCCTCTATCCTCTTACCGAAAACTAGTGGAAAGTCTCCCCAGATGTGTGCAAGCTGTCATCGCTATAAGAAGGGGATTAATATCACATTAATATATGTCTCAGAAATTTCTGAATTCGTACTGTTTGGATACTTTTGGGTAGATAGTGTATATTTATGCATTAACCCGGCACTTCTCGTGCAGGGTGTGTCATACCCATCGTCTAACTTTTTTCAACGCTCCTTCTAAACCTTTTTTGAAAAATGGATAGCTTTTCGTGTATCTGACTTTAGGTCATATCCTTTGAGGAGCCTTAGCTTGTAGGCGAATTCTAAATATATATTTTTGGATATCGCCTCTTCGGGTATGTCATACCCTGCGTGTGAATCACCATTAAAGTTCGGCATGCATGAGCACGTTTTAAATCTTCCTTATGCTATGGTGTATTATTGTAGTTACGATGAAGAAATGTGATATTTAAGTAATTTAATGGAAACAATATTTAATAGATATAGTACAACAGTATTTTCGGATGAAGAAATTCTCTTCGCGGTTATGATGCGGAAAAATCAAATGATGAAGAGTATAGCAGCAAGTATGATTTTTCCACTGAAATCCATCCAGATTTAGAAAAGGAAGACACCGTTGAAAATAAATGTTTTATATGTAGAGACACAAAAATATTTGAGAAGAACGTAATTTTACAGGAGATAACTGGTACACATATTAATCTTTCAGATGAACTTTTGAAAAAAAAACTATTGCTGGAACAAAATAAGAGAAAATGAAAAAGAAATTCTAAAATTTTTAATTTTAAAGAATAGAGAAGTTTACTCCTATATATTTAGTTTGAAAAATATACAGATAAAAAAAAATAAGTTCCTGTGAAAACATCGCACTCACTCACGACGTGATTAAAGGAGTGTATAAACAATGCACTGAATGCCCTTATAAAAAGAACAGAAAAACTAAATTTACGTGTGAAAAATGTAATAATCATGTTGTATATATTTCCTACTTTTCTTCCTTTTTAGCCTTTGTATACAAAGTTTATGGTAAAAACACAATGTAAACACCCTTGGGTATGACACACCCTGCGCGAGAACTTTAGGTCGTTTTTTTCACGCGAGTGTTGCCGTGTTAAGGATGATAGGTATTCGCAAACTTAATTCTCATTTTATATGGTTCTTTTTTTATTAGTTATTAAATTATTCATTGAACTAAATTTTCATTATTACATTACATAATATAGTTAGAAACATATACATTACGTTAGATTTGCAGAGTAATAATAGCATTCAATTACTGACATTTACTACCGATACGAGTAAATCTCCTTATATCGACAAATATTAGTCGGATGTGAGAAGGCATTCAATAATATGCTCTATACAAGTTTTGAAAACTTTAATCTACATATGTTCATCAACCAATTCGAATGAAATAGGAGTCACATTTGAAATCAAATGCAAAATAATGTCTGAACAGTATTAACTTGTTGGGCTAAACATTTATGTTACTTTTTTTTCAAACGGTGCGTTTATTTAGCTCATATGAAGTCCCAGACATTGAAATATCTAAGGCTATTCGATGCACATAGTTCTTTTTTATGATCATATTTCAGCGTAGCTCAACAAAGTCGTCGACCATTTTCCTCTCATGTAAGAAGTCAACGTACTGGCAGCTGATTTATTTTTTTGTTGCTGAAAAAGAATTTTCGAGGCGTCGAAAAATACCAAACGGTGTACAAAAGCTGTGTCAATAAACATGATACAATGTTCTCATAAAGGCTTCTTCAACTCACTTCAGTATGAATTTTGCACTTGTATGAAGTTTCATTAGGGAAACATCCAGAATCTTACAGATTTTTTGTTTCTGGAAAAATCCCGTAATTAATTAAAGAATGCTATTCACAAATCTATCTTGTCAGTAAAGACGAAACACAAAATTTAAATCAGAGATGTTCATGATATTTAGGACGAAATATAAATGCGACTTATAAGTGGACCAATATAAAAAAATATTTGCATTGCACTTGTTGCCTCATTAGTACGATTTTATTCTATTTTTTTTCTTTATTCCCTTTCTTCCAGTAACTTCATGTTTATTTCCCGAAACTAGATTTCGTGCAAATAGATTAAAGATTGAAATGAACCATTTTAATCTATTTGCTTCGTAAAAAATTAGATCAGATATCTTAACATTTATCAGTAACGTTACAAGGAAAACAATGAATAGTAGCAAAAATATAATTAAATGTTAACAATTTATTTTAATCCTTATTTGATTCTTATAAAAACCAAGCCTAAAACTGATTCCATTGGCCAAATAATTTCCGTAATTTTTGGTTAGTTAATGTAAAGGTATTAGTCAATATTAAAGGTTCGTTCACGATTATTGTTAACCTAAAGTAAGAAGCAATTGTGTTAATCTTCATTGATAAACGAATTATGATATCTTTTTATGAATTGACATTATGAACTTTCAAAAAATTCTATATTCACGCAACTTAATAATACTTAACGGATGGAACATGTAAATTTGCATTTTTCCATTCTGACTTCTTTGGACAAGCAACGTATGTAGATTTATGTTTTTATTCAAAGTTTCCGTCCACCAGTTTGTTTTTCATTTTAGCACATTGGGGTATTTTTTTCTTCATACTATCTGTCAGTTGATTTTACTATCCACTTTTGCTTTTAAGTAGTATTTTTTTATAATTTCATAATCATAAAAATGGCAATAATGAGAGAGTTGGTAGCAAAAGATGCAGAAATTTTCGCGTGTAACATACGATGCAGGAAATGATAATGAGTTCGAGAATTTTGGAGAGGAAAATGATATTTCTAGTGATAAGAGTGAAATTGTTGCTCTAAAAAAATGCGTGAAGGTTACTGTCTTCGGTAAATTTAGAAGGCGAATTTATAGGTTAATGGGGACCTGGACTTACTTTTGTTTATAAAACACACACACACACACACACACACACACACACACACACCACACACACACACACACACACACACACACACACACACAACACACACACACACACACACACACACACACACACACACACACACACACACACACACACACACCACACACACACACACACACACACGCACACACACACACACACACACACACACTCGAAAACTGGAAAAAGACATAACAAATTCGACCTGTTAAGTGTTAAAATGAAAATAACCCAAGGAAAAAAATCAAGCTTGGTTGTACGCTGTTCATAGGCTGTTTGTCCCTGATTTAGAATGAAGGTAAAATTTTCCATAGGCTTGTTAGTCCCTCATTTAGAATGGAGGCAAAATTTTCCGAAGGCTTGTTCGTCCCTGATTTAGAATGAAGGCAAAATTTTACGTAGATTCCAATATTATTGACAGAACGCCAGGAAACTATTTTTTATGATATGAAAAGTTCGGAATTTTAAAAACGAAGACATGTAGTGTACTCTCTCCTCTTATAGGAATGATTATTATATGTAACATTACACAACTATTGAAATAATTTTTTGAAAAAAAGCCCACATATAAATAAATATGTAAATTGGCCGTTAATGATACATTCAAGGTTTTCTCAATAAAATGGATCGTGAGATAATTGAAACGATTCATTTTATTTCCGAAAAGATATATATAAACAGCTTGAAAGGAATTTATACAATTTAGAGCTTCTTTTTTACCACATTCAAGTAAAACGATTTAAATTTTATGGTTAGAATTGTAAAATAAATGAGAGGAATTCATTTGCAGATTCTTTTAATTAAAAAAATATTTGAGATTACAAAGTACATAGTTTTTCAAATTACTTGACGCAACTTCTCTTTCCATTCTGTAGTGAAAGATATAAAATTCGTAAGAAATAAATTGATTGAAACCTTTCGACTAAACGATAATATATAGAGGTAGACCTATGCCTAGAGCCTAACGTTGAATATAACATAATAATCGGGCCTTGCCATTGGTATCAGCTGGCATATAGTTCAAAATCCCCCAAATTTTAGAGAATATTACCAGAAATAACATTTGATGGTTAAAAAAGCTCAAATTATGGTTTTATTGAGATCGAATCGAAAATTAGAAGAGATCCACTCAACACCCATTCCTTAAGATGTCCCTGTACTTGCATAATCTCCTCGGTTCTCTGGTATCACATGTGACATAAAGGTTTCATAATAAATTTCATGAACATACTTTTTAAGTCAATTTTGTTTTAATCTTTAGTTATATTTTGGGGGGATTTGAAGATTGATAGAAGTATTTCCTGAAATAAAATCTTTAGTTGAGGTGTTTGCTTTTCATTTTTACCCATTTGTTCTGATAAATTTTTGTTTAATAAGTCTTTTCTTCATAAAATATTTCACACCAGATGAAATTTTAAGAGATGATAAATCGCGATGATTCTGATTTTTCAATTTGAGGAATGAGAAATGCTCGGCCTTAGCAACTGCAAGGTTTTTCTATGCTATACAACGACTGGAAATGGTTTCAAGGCCTTCCACGAAAATTAAAAAAATAATGTTATTGTAATAATACTACTAATGTGTACCTAAAACGCCAATTAAACTTAATGTTCATGTTGAATTTATGAATTGTATGTATTGTGTGATTAAAGACTAAGTTTAAATTAATCATTTCAGTCTTGCTGAATACTGAAAAAAATCCTGATTGCAAGACAACTATTTAAGTACCTGCTACAAAATATCAAGCTTTTATTTTTTATTAGGATTTGAGGAGGATATAATCAATTAAAAAAAAGATTAAAAGCAACATATGTTTACAGATTTTTGAAATGTACTCACCTCTTCGACACTTCGAATTTCGAGCATATTCTCACTATACAAAAAAGATTCTTCTTTGTTCGATGCGCGCGTAATTGCAAATGATGTAAGAATCAAAAAGAAGGCGACAGGAATGAACAGTACAAACCACACAATCGTTTCACTGAGTCCCGTTAGCACAAATAAGACGAAGGCAAGCGCAAAAGCTATGGAAAGCAGCGAATCAGGATGTGTAATGAAGGATTGTTCCAGCAATTTTTGCAGAGCATTATTTGTCCATTGGTCTACCAGCATGGCGGATAATTTACAAATGGCTGCCACCATGGCAGCCTGGGAGAATAACCAAGACCAGCCGATGAAGAATGCCAATATTTCGCTGGAGTATTGATAACAGCAACTGTAGATGGATGGCACATCTTGAGATTGAGATGAGATGTATTCAGATAAGCAGAGTCCTAGGAGGAATGAAAAACAATGAGACAAAAGTCTTCATAAAATGAAAAATTGTATAAGTGAAAACATGTTCTAGATGTAATTACAAAGTCTTTTAGTATACAACAGATGGTTAAAAGAACATTCGAAGAATTTGATGATATTTATAAATTATGTTGATGCACAGGAGAATGGTGGCGAATCGTTTCTTATAAACGACTACAATAAGATGTTTAACATAAAATGCTGCATTTTAATTTTGAGTAGTCTAAAGTAGGGGTACGCAACCTTTTTTCCTGCCGGGCCACTTACCTATGACAAATTTTTTACGTGGGTCGCAACATGAGAATAATGAGAAAAACTCTACTTGACCAAAGTAACAGTGGAAAAAGCAAAATTGATCAAAGTAATAAAGCCCATTTTTTAAACTTTCATTTTAATACTATATTAACAGAACTTTTAAAATGGAAGAAATCAAAAGAGTCTTTGGACTAAAATGGAGGCTTATTATGATTTCTAAAGCTGTTACTTAATTAGGACCAGCGAAGTTAGGGTTAAACAATGCTTTATGGATCCACCTTCTCCGTATAGCAGAAATTTTCGACATAATAGAAAAAGCAGAGCCATGTTGAAAAGTTTGGCCTCAAACTATCACACATGCATTTTGCACTAGACAGTAAAATAAAATTAAAGTATGAAAAGAAAGGTTTCTCTCAAACAGATGAATGTAAAGTCGCAGTACCTGCACAGAAATCCTTTCGATCTTTTCAGCAGTGCGGAAAGTCTGTTGACTACCAAAATGTTTGTCGTCTTTGTTACTTTCCCTGCCTTCTCTGAAACGCCGATGCCACTCAAAATCTTGCGTTCGTGATAATGTATCACAGCCTTACACGTGCTCCAAAATTTCGTAAGTTTCCGTAGCACTTTTTCCCAAATGAACACAAAAATTAACCCATTATCTGCTCAACAAACGCAATTTCTTTCAATCACCAACGATTACATGCATCCGCCTACAAAATACAACTCCATGGCGAGCCACCGACCACGTGATTTGGATCAAACTTTTTTTTAGAAAAGGGGAAGAATGCAATAACACACAGAAAGGTTATCGTTGTCGCTCTACTGCAAAAGTTTTTCACGTTATAGGCTCAGTCCAGGAACTTTTGAATCCTACTATGAAAAATACGCAGTATATTTCTATATAATAGAGCTTCTAAAGGTTTTAGAGCAGTGCTTCTCAAACTTGCGACCCAATGTTCAATCATAATTTTCACCGCGCCCCCCTCCATACATTAACAATGTATTGAATTCAATAATACTATATTTTGATGCTAAAGTTACAATGCGACTTTAACCACTTAAGTGTTACGGTGTATATAAACGTCTCATTAATCTGAAGCGTTAATTGCCCTGGACGTATATATACGTCTTTCCGAAATACGATCTTCTCTTTGCTCTGCATTCCATTAAATTTTTCCGAAGGCTTTGAAATGCAGTAAAAGAGACTTGACAGTGTTTGTAAAGGATTTACTTATTACAGGGATTTAATATTCCTTTTCATCCCCCTTCCCCAATACTTCCCATACACGCACCTACTTAAAAAAAGGTGGCATTGGGGAGCAAATCCCCTAACTTTTAATTGGCAGTTAAAGGATTAATTATAAACCGTATAAATTACTAAGATAAGTGTTAATTTTTGTAAAATTTTTATTTTTGACAAGCCCATGGGGTCACTGGTAATTATTAAACTTGTTCTTAACTTAGTATTGTTAAATTAATAATAAAATACATTGGGCAATACTGATGCATTTATCAATGTATTACATCAGTGCAAATTTGTATTTTATATTTTATTATATCAGAATGTATTTTGTTTGTTTACTTTCAGTAAATTAAGGAGCTTTTAAATAATCTTTTGTTTTCGACTTTTCAGTATACTCGCAACCCCCCCCTCGTTGAGTTATCCCGCCCCCCAGTTTGAGAAACGCTGTTTTAGAGGTAACAATGAAAGATACGCGTGTTGTGTATAGTTGACAATAGATTGAACATATGATTCCTTACAAATCAGATATAACATTAGATTGACTGGCATATTGCATTCATTTTTTTCAACAAGGAGAACATTACATGCGTTTTTTATTTAACGCGAATATAAAATAAAAAGAATAACTGCTGCTATCTTAAGAATGTGAATATAAAAAAGAAGCATCTGAACTATCGCATGTCATCAGGTGGTCATGAGCAAATAGAACATGTCGGAAGATGTGTTACCTGTAATATCCGTAGAACAAATGCGCACGATCTTATTCTAGAACGTTCGTTAGAGTCCAAGCCTGATTCTAATCTATTATTACCTTTCTGATCAGGAATATTTCATTTTCCTTCCACTTTTAATCCTTTTGATTCGGAAAGCATTTGAAGTAATCACGATATTGGGATTGATATTAATACTCATAAAACATATGCATTCTATTGGAAAAAATATGCATCGAATTGTGTAATAAAATATTCTTTTTGCGGCAAAAAAAAAAAATTAATGTCAGGTTTTATATTTATAACCAACTTTAAACTATAAGCTTAATATCGAATTTAGTATTTCATTTTAGAAACTCCTAAAACGTACTAGTTGGTTTTCGGAAAAATTAAACTACAGAAATTTCTATTATTTTATACTGAAGTGTTTTATCAGAATCGATATTCTTTTACGTGGACCATTGGTTGAGGGACTTGAAAATCGTGTTCATAATTACAATTTAATTAGAGATAACTAATAAAACATTATAACAGAAGAAGAAAATGACATTAAAGAAATGTCAGAGGTCGCGGTAGCCTAGTGATCAGGAGTGGCAGGAGTTCGAGCCTAGTTTCGCTGAAGATCCACCAATACACGTAAAATACGTTGAAGCTCACGTGTCCTCTCATTGGTGTAGTGGGGATGTTAGGTGAGAGAGGGATGCCAGCTTAAGTGTCATTCTTGACAGTGGTTCAATATTATGAGTTCCATCGCCAATAGCCCTCGTGCAGCTTTACAGTGCGACGTAAATATGACACTCTGTCTCTCTCTCTTAAGAAATTTCAAGGATGTTGACAAATCATGAAATATTCAAGGTCCAGCATTTTAACCTCTCCTTTTTCAAAAGGCAGTTACAAACAAACAAAACAAGATACAGAGAAATGTCTTTTATTGGTGAATAACAAATACGATGCTATTTTACATTAACTGGTTTTAAAAATTATGTCCGTTAAATGCCGTCCTACAATGGTGACACATTGACGAAGCCTTTCCCGAAAGTTGTCCATAGTTCTACGTATAATTTCCGGTGGAATGGCAGCCACTGCCTGAATGATTGCCTCCTTTAGTGCTTATAGGGTTGGTTTTTGGACGTAGTTTGCACACTTGAGGGTTTTCTGCTGCCCAGAAGAGAAAATTTCGTTATTCACAATTGGAAGTGGGCCTCATCAAACGAAATCAAAACAGTGCTAGGGGGGATGTTCTGAAGAACTTTCGGGAAAGACTTTGCCAATGTGTCACCATTGGAGGACGTCATTTATCGGACATAATTTTTAAAACCAATTAATGTTAAATAGCATTGTATTTGTTGTTTACCTATGAAAGACTTTTCTCTGTATCTTGTTTTGTTTGTTGATAACTGCCTTTTGAAAGAGGGGAGGTCAATATGCCGGATCCCGTATATATTATCATCACTTTTTGTAAAGTGATGATCATATAAAGAGAAATGCTTCACATCTGACAATAAACTAGTTCTCAATATGGAAACATTTCTTATAATTATTTAAATTATTACACTTGTACTAAATATTTTCTAATAATATATAACTATAAACATTACAACTGCATTTAACAGAAAATATTTTTAATTTCCTACATGCTACTAATAACATTGATAGTATATTTAAAACAATAAATGTCCTTGAGAAATAATGTAAAGAAAAGGATACATGTTGATTTCTTTTTAATGGAGCAATGGAGATTGTTTAAAATAATTTTCCACATGAAAATTCATACAAAGCAAAGCCTATATCTATAACGCATAATTATAAAACAAGTTTATTTAATATTATTAAATTGATTAATTTTTTGTGGTAGCAAAAAGAAAAGATTTCAAGATAGTTGTTTTAATTTTTTAAGTAAACAATTATTAGCAGAGAATATAGACAATTTTAATTATAGAAATACAGTTTTTAAAAGAATAATTTGATATACAGTTACGAAATCTTTTGTATATTTATTTTCAATAAGTTCCGTTTTCCTTGATAGAAAATTCAATGATTTATGTGTCAGATAACTTTTAGTTCATTATTTTTCGATTATAGTTCTACTTCCATAAATAAATAAAGACAAATAGTAATCCTTTTTACATTATCTGCTTAAAATTTTTGAGACGCTGCATTCCATAAATATTCGAGAAAGCAAAAACAAAAATTTAATAAATTGCAAAATATTACTAAAAATATTATAACTTATGATATTTTATATAATAATACTTCAATGAGGTGATGTTATAAACATATTTCTCCCTACATATGAAAAACGAAGTCTAATTATGTCAAATATATAACTACAGATCTTTTTATATATTTCTTTACAATATATAGATATTTTTCACTTTTTTAATTATAAGGAGACAAAAAATACTGTACTCTTGTGGGTTGAATTATTTTTTTAAAAACAAATACAAGCATTTTATTTGTATGATTGTAGATTTAAAATAAAATTGCTGCATTCGATTCTGTACTCTATTTTTTGCACAAATATATACAGTATATTATTATGTTTTAATTCACACCATTTATGTGGAATATTTTTGATTTTACAATATTGATCGGTAAGAACCAACTTAACTACTTTTGAATACATTTCTAGCAAAATATAAATACTGCCCCTCTCCTTTTATATGCTTAGAAAATTCTAACTCTTGACTTTCACAAGTCTTAGGAGATTTCTAAAAATCTGTACTTAAATCTCAGGACTTTATTTCGTCTAGACAGTTCTTAAATTATTAGTTTAAAAGCATTAGAATTCAACTGACGTAAGATAAACCAATTGCATAAAAATAATATTAACAAATCTATTCGAAAAATCTGGCATACTTAGTTCTTCCTTTAAATATAGATTTATCTCTAAAAAAGAGTTTAAATACTCGCCCAAGGTAAATAAGTTCCCCAACGGTTTTTTTACACGGTATTTTTTTACACGATTTTGAAATAACACGATACACGAATTCAACGATTTTTTTAAGCGAATTTTTTGTTTTAGAGCAATCCCCTCTCCCATCCTCCCAAATTTGGGGATTCGTATTCTTTGGATGAGGACGATTTAATCGAATTTATGAGAGCTTATGATAATAAAGAAGTCGATAATAATGAAGCTCAGCTATTAAAAGCTGATTTAATTCACGAGAGCCTAAAGTTCGTTACAAGTATGGAACAACATTTTCTTACTCCTGATCCTGACATAGAGCGTGTATTAAAATTTTCACGTAATTTTACGTTTTGTGTAGCAGAATATCAAGAATTATATAAGCAATTTAAAAAAAATAAATAAAGAACGCTAAGAACAAATTTTTTTAACAACAACAAAAAGCAACTAAGGCCATTAATAACGAATGAAGTTCTTTATTTGAATGAAAACCGACAATTGTGCTAGACACATCTACCAAGGATAGCATTTTTGATTCAGTTCGCAATAGACGTGCGTGCTTTTTATGAAGTAGCGATGAATAGCGGTTAGTAAATTAGTTCTTAACTTCAATTTGCATTTTTATGTGTTGTACGTACTTAGAAGACTAAATCTTCACTGTACTCTAATTTTAATTTTTTTTGTAATGAAAATGAATTGTGTTTTGTTTTATAAATATGCAACATGAATTTTATATTATCACTTTCTTGCACGTTTTCTTGGAAAAATGATCATCTTACACGATTTTTTAAAGTTGCGAAACCTATCCCCAAATTTACCATAAGTCAAGTGTATTTTTTTACACGATTTTTTGCACGGTCTTCTAAGGAACGTATCTACAGTTAGAAAAATAGTTGGGTGTAAACACATTCTCTTTGCGAAGTTTTTAATTGATTTATAAGAATAAGAACATGGGAGAATAAATAATTTCACTTAAGTTACTTTTCGTGAATTGAAATCTGAAATGGATTAAACTGCGTTGATTCAGGGGTTAATATCTGTCACTTTGGAGCAGATTTGAATTGTCAATCTGCATCTCCGCAGATACATGCTCTTGACTAGTGATGCTCCAAATAAGCTACGCATGTCTCAGTGGGTACACAAGATACTACCTAACACCTACACCTAACAGGGTACACCTAACAGGTGGGTGTCTCAGTGGCATGTCTCAGTGGGTACACAAGATACTACTAACACCTACACCTAACAGGTACACCTAACAGGTGTGTCTCAGTGGCATGTCTCAGTGGGTACACAAGATACTACCTAACACCTACACCTAACAGGTGGGTGTCTCAGTGGGTACACAAGATACTACCTAACACCTACACCTAACAGGTTGGTTTATGGAAAAGTGCAAGATAACGCATTACGTGAATGTAAAATTTTCTCATATATTAGTCACTGTGTACAGTTTCATTGGTGTCTGGAGAGCTCGTCATCATAAATGATCCGCTTTAAGACACATGCGCACACGATGAAGCCTTTGGCGCACACGATGAAACATGCGTGCAAAGGACACTAGGCGCAGGAAACATGCGCACACAGGACACTACGCGTAGGAAACATGGGCGCACAGGACACTACGCGCAGCAAATTTGCGCACACAGGACATGCAACACTATGACATGCGTACATTATGAACGCTAAAAAAAGCTACAACGCATTACTCACTCACATTAAATTTTAATTCAAAACATAAATTTGTAATTTTAAATGCGTATATATTGTTTAAAATAAATAATAAGTAATTTGTGTGATATTTGGCTACACACATTATGTGAGAGACAACATACAATTATTTTAGTTTTTTTGAGTACACCATCAAAAAAGTTTGGAGATCACTGCTAGAGATAATTGATCCAAAAAGGAGTTCACTATTTTTTCCCTCCTGTTACGAAAGGATTCGAATTGGGAGGGGGGGGGGATAGTTATTCCCACACCCGTCTTTCTTAAAAGGAAAGTCGGGTTACAGGAGGAGAACTTTATGATCCAGTCTACAGTAATTGGGAATAGTACCAGTTACACTGAACCTTACTGGAACGTTTTCCATTGATATCACTGGCAGCCCGTAGTCAAGAACAGCAAGTCTATTTGCTATTAATATCATTTGTTAGGGTTTATGAGTTGGTAAATTACTGAAATATATATATTACGAGAGGCATATTCAATCAGTAGTGCTAGACTAGAATGTACTATCATCCGGTGTTTGGATTTTGGGTCACCACTTTGGTAGTGATGGGAGGCTGGCCGGCAATTTGGCTGGCCCCCGAATAATCAGTAATTTGTATATCCCCCTTGTTTACAGGATGTTGTTTAAATTCCTCGGCTGGGACCAGCATGGTGTGTCACGGGGTTTGTCAACGGTCATGCGGGTGAACGGACCCATAAATTGAATTTAAAGATGCAACTTTTGTAACTTTGCGCTTGGTAATTGACCAATGACGCGGTCGGGGAAAGAGAGCGCGCAAGCACAAGGGGTGGAATTTGCCCTCACTTAAAAACAGGCGCCGAGCGAATTTACAGCAGATTCTCTCTTACATCACTTCTAGACTATTTTCCAAATTTTAGGAAAAACTTAGTTCATTGTCCGGTGGACAGTGCCAGCCCCCAGCACCTCGCCTTCGTTTCAGATAAGTGAAACTCTTATTGTTTGTACATAGTTCTTATTCTTCAATTTTAATAGTGTTAATCTAAATTTCGTAATGTGTTTTAAATTGTAATAAACTAATTTAATTTAATTTTAAAGCGAGTAATGTCATTAATTTTGCGTTGTCTCAATAACTCATTTTAAGTACTAGCCACTATCATGATGTGGACTAAATTAAATAATGGAACCTGGGTAGTTGTTAAGACGTTAGTTTGAAGTAAAATTAGTTAGCGCCGCATTAGTAGTGGTTGTGGTTTTCTGCTTTGAGGCGTAATTCACTATAGATACACCTCAAAACAGCTAACTTGCCTGTCTAAATTCGCTTAAAACACTTTCTGGACAGCAAAGCTCTAGAAAGGATTTCCTCACTTAAACAATTACGAGGCACTTTTTCTTCCTTTTATTTGACCATTTCAACTCGCAGGTAAAAAAAAAGCCCCATTGTTAACAATATCGAAGGGTTAAAAAATATAGTTTCATAAGAGATTGGAATTATATATTACCATCTTCCTGGATGGCAATATAATTCACCATGTATAGAATTAAGAATTTAAAGTGCTTACTTTTTATTGCATATGTCAATATTTTGCAAAAAAAAAAAAAAAAAAAAAAAAATTATTTTTTTGGGAAAAAAAAAAGAGTTTTATACTTGGAACGGAGAAACTTATCTGACAAAGAAAAGAAGTGGAAGAAATTTCTGAAAAGGGAATTTAAATGACATAAATATAGAAATCACTCACAACGCGCATATATACCCAGAAGTGCTGGCGTCAAAAGAAAGAGAAGAAAGGGAAAATTTACATAGGGATAAGGTGATACCCATGGAAAAAGCCCATGCAAAACCGAGTTATGCAAAGATGATACAGACCTAACCGACGGGACAAAAAAGTGGAACAAACTTAAAAAAAAGAATTTTAATAACATTGATATAGAAATCACACGCACACCATGAAGTTCTGACACTAAAAGGGGAAGGGGAAATTTCAAAGGCAAAAAGCTACACACTTGAAGAAGCCCGTGCAACGCCGGGCCATGAAGCTAGTATGTCAATGTTTTGCAATACAAGGTTTTAGTTATTTTAGCATTTATAAAATTCCTATGATGCAATTTTATTGCATACTGTATTCATCAGTATTCCAAGCAACTATCAATAATTAGTCAAAAATACCTCTTACTCAATTTTTGTTTTTTAAAAAGTTTAATTAAAGTAAACATTAATTAATTTCTTTGTGGTTTGGATGCCTTGTGTAAAACAAGTGATCACACAAATAGCATTTCTTTTAAAGAAATTTTAAATTTGAGTTATAGTAATTAAATTGTTCGGCTATTATTGTTAAGATACTGAAAGAATACTCAATTTGAGTATATCCACGTCTTATTTAATTAAAAAAAGACCGCTTAATAACGGACCGTTAAGCTAATTGTTAAAAATTATATGAAGTCAGATTTTCCTTAATACGTTGAATGGAACATGACTTTTATATTTGCCGTTTTTGCAAAGTTCTTAAGTAATTTAACAAAATAAACATGACGCATTTCTTTCCAAACATATTTTTTATGATTCCTATAAAATATTATTTCATTTTTATGCGTAAATACCAAGAAAATAATTATCTATTAAAATGCATGTCATTAAATGGTATTACTAAAACATTACAGCATTCTGTGAACATTATATATATAACTCTTTCCTTAGATTTCTAAATCATATTAAGTCTTTGATGTTGCATGCAATAAAAAACACATGATGTTTTAAGCGCAGCCTGTTTTGTGTCGTATTCTGAACTTAATAATAATGGAATGAAATTGCAGATTGGGGAAGATAATTATTCTTTGTCTGGTCAAAACTAGTTTCTGGTACTTTTTACCCATGTCATTTGCTAAAAGGATAATGATGTCATAAATGCTGGAATCTTTCTTCATTTCCCTGCATGGATCACGAATAAGAGCAATTTCGTAAATTGGAATTTCTAAAAGATCCATTTTATTAATGGTATGCTCTGACTTTCCTTTTCTTTTACAAAATTTTCTTCAAAGATCTTATGCAAAGGGTCCCGGAATTACATTTATGTTCTTATTATGTTTATTTATCTTGTAATGAACTTTTAAAGAAAAATACTATAAATAAAGTTATTCTGAAAAACAAGTAATATAAAAAAAAAAGATTTTAAAGTCAATTCCTACTTAGGTCAACAAAGAAAAATCTTATTTTAGCTAGTTATTATTAAATAATTACAATTAACATAAATTTGTATATACATATGACAGAATCACAATATTAAGTGTCAAAATAGGAAGCTAATTTCCTTGCAATAATCAATGTATACTGTTGCCATCTATTGCCTTCATTTGGTACAAATTTAATTTTTTCTCCCACATAAAACTAAAATTGATTAATTAAATTTAATTAATGAACTAATATTTGAAAAACTGTATTAAAATCAAGCGTCATCCTCTACATGTTTAAAAATATGTATTTGAACTTGAGTGGATGAATAAAAAGTATTTTATTAACGATTGAAAATTTGAACAATATAAACTCACTTCCAAAAGTTAAGCACAGAGAGGAAAATGCTAATTTCCGGAAGCCAATCAGAATTGAAGAGGATGCAATTCGCTGCAGAGGTAGATGAAAGTATGCAAATATGGTTATTTAACAGCCAATTGTGCTTTCATGTCAAGAAATATGCAAAAAGGGCAGTCTTATAAGAAGCCAGCTTTATGAAGAGTTACAGCAGTTGATTTGTAAGTGCTGATAGAAGGTGTTTAAAACTTACGTACAAATTGTTTTCAAGACATACGTGTTTCTATGACTTCCAGAAAACGAATGGAAGATTCTGAGCACTGGCATGCTGTGGGGCGCATTGAAGCAGGGCATTCGATCACAGATGTTGCTCTTTTCTTCAGCGTTCCTCATTCTGTAATTTCACGTTTATGGAAACAATTCCAAATCACACAAACAGTTGTCCGAAGGCCCGTAGGCAGTCGCCCAAGGGTTACAACCCCCGCGTAAGATCGATATATTGCTATTGTAGCCAAGCGGAATCGCAGAGCGACCTCCACACGTGTGACATCTATGGTTACAGCGTCCATTGGTAAGGCTATATCTGCAGCTACTGTACGCTGAAGATTACATATGTATGAACTGTATGCCCAGGTACCTCGAGTTTGTGTTCCTCTATCCGTCCAATCAAGAGGGGCACGATTAAGGTGGTGCCGGGAACATGGCCATTGGACTGTGTCCGACTGGAGAAATGTCATGTTTACTGATGAGTCAAGATTTGTTCTGGAGCCAGATGACGAGCGTATAAGGATATGGCGTAAACAAGGAACACACAATCGCCCCAAAACATCACCGAACATCACACATTCCAAGGCGGAAGCATTATGGTGTGGGCAGGGATTTCATTAGGATACCGCACCGACCTGCACATTTTTAAGCGGTGTTCTGTGACGGCTGTCCGGTATCGAGATGAAGTCCTACAACCCATTTTGAGATTGTACGCTGCAGCAGTTGGCCCAACTTTTGTTTAATGGACGATAACGCACGTCCCCATAGAGCTGACATCGTCGATGACTACCTGGAGAGTGAAGGGATTGCGCGTATGGCGTGGCCAGCATATTCGCCCGACCTTAATCCCATTGAAAATCTTTGGGATGCTCTCGTCCGTGCTGTATCTTCACGTTTCCTACCTCCAGTCACTCTCATTGTGCTGGAAACTGCTCTACAAGAAGAATGGCGATTATTAATTCCGCGGTGGTTGACGATTTAATTGAAAGCATGGTCAGAAGGTGTACCCTTTGCATACAGATGAGGGGGGGATCACATACCCTATTAATGTCCTTTTTTCATTTTATGCTGTTTATTTTCACTTTATACATAATTCTGTTTAAGTCTCCAGTATGACATTATCTGATAACTTATACAAATTTAATATTGTTTTCATTTCTGTATATAATTATTGATTTTGTTTTATGTATAAATATATATGCTACTTTACTGCCAAACTTTGTGTCAATCAAAGCAGTATTTGTTTATTTTTTTGCATTTTACATCTTCGTGCTTAATTTATGGAAGTGGGTGTATATATATATAGGAGAGAGTGAACTAATAGTAGGATTGGATAAGTGAAAGAAGGAAGTAAAGTTTAGGGAAGATAAAAAAAATTTAATTTGATGTGGAAAACACTAAATAAGCAAATGTATTATCAATAACACAGCAGTTATATTATCTAATAAAATTTTAAAAAATGAATTAGTAAAGCAAGAATAAAATAAAACTGAATATTAGCTCTAAAATCATCATAAATTAGGAGTTAGATTTAAAAAAAATTTTCTACAGTGATATATACATACATTTATGGTTTTAATAAACAAAATTTTTTGAGATAAAATATGAGAAAATTAATTTAAATTTAAATAAAATTTAAAAAAATATTTTTTGATCTT
The DNA here is from genome assembly GCA_019973975.1 of Trichonephila clavata. Taxonomy (NCBI): domain Eukaryota; kingdom Metazoa; phylum Arthropoda; class Arachnida; order Araneae; family Nephilidae; genus Trichonephila; species Trichonephila clavata. The sequence continues at coordinate 39,815 of BMAO01003604.1, read as the reverse complement.
CAAACGATTTTTCTTGCTGGGATTATAAATGGCAATCTACTACGATAATGTTTCAGTTGTAAATTTACTATATTGGTGATCTTAACAAATAATTTTTCCCATGTTCACTTGTGTAAAAAATTTTAAATCAAGGAATTTTCCCACTCTTGCATAGGCCGGGAAAAAAACCCAAATTAGGAAGAAACAGTTCTCGAAATAAACATTATAACCCCACAACCGTTAACAACGGTTAATTCAATATTGCTTAGTATGCGATATAGAAAAAAACATTACTACAATAAATAATAAATTAAACAGAAATATTTCTTAGAAAAGGGAATATTTCTACCTTTAAGGTATTCGACTACTCTCGACAACTTTTTTTTTTTGAAAAAAAATGAAGATATGGGGATTTTTTTTGTGCTTTTTAGATTTCTTTAGTACATTTTAAGAAAAATATGCTAAACTTAAGAAGAGAAAAAGAAATTATTATTACTAAAACGGGATAGAATGGGTAAAAATTTACAAAAAAATAGAATTAGCGCGGCCCAATCTATACCAAAAGTTAATGAACAAATTTTCAACTTTTCAATTCTGATATGTTGCTATGTTATTCATTTTTAAATGACCTACAGTATAAGAGATATTTTAATTTTTACAAAAACCAAAGCACTCTATCTTAGTTATTATATGAAATTGCTTAAAAAATAGTGATTATATTAACATAACGGACTGTAATTTTTGTAATAAAACAGTGACTGATAAATCTGTGAAGGTTAAAACACTTCTATTATTATACAAAACATACACAAAAAATTTCACACATTTAATTATTTTCAAAAACTTTTGAGCAATCGGTGGCCGTTTGAGTATTTAAAAAAACACATTTCGAATAAAACGCGTTTTAAAGTATGACATCTGACTTAAAGTATAATGGCATCTTCTTTTGCTATAGTTTTTGTTCTAGGGAACGGAAAATAATAAACTTGGTATTTATATCAAGCTAATAAGATGACATATAAAATAAAATCACGAAAAAAATTGTCAGTTTTTAACAAAATTCACTACTTTAAGGTAGTCGGATACCTTAAAAAATAATTTTCCCAGGTTCACTCTCTCTCTCTCTCTCTTATATAAAAATTCCAAATCGAAGAACCCTCCCACTCTAATGTGGATCAGGAAGATACCTAAATTACAAAGAGACAGTTCTCGAAATAAACATTATAACACCACAACACAACCTTTAACACAACGTTTAGATCAATATTGCTTAGTATGAGATATAGATACAACGTTACATATATTAAATAATAAATTAAACAGAAAAATTTCTTAGAAAAGGGAATACTTCTACTCTTAACACTATTGAAATTTCATTATAAAATACACTCATGTCCATAAATTAAGGATAATTCAGAATCATACAGAAATTGAACTCTAAAATAAAAATTTCACCTGTAGAATTATCAAACACATCTTGAAGAAGAATATGCAAATTACAGGAAAGCACCAGATGGCGCGGATAGTACGTCACAATGACGAGAGTGTAAGAGAGGGGTATATAAGGAATGGTGGCAAAGAAGTAAAATTGTTCACCAGCGCTTTAAAAGCCTTTCAGTGCAACAACCGCATAGTTATGGCACAAAGGAAGCATTTGGATGATTTTTTACGTGGTAGAATTATCGGACGACTGGAATGTGGACGTACCCAGCTGGAAGTATCCGAGGAACTTGGAATCGTCCAGAGTGTCATCTCCAGGCTTTGGCAACGATTCCAAGATGATGGTAATGTGAGTAGATGTTACAGCACAGGTCGCCCCGAGTTACAACGCCGAATGAGGACCGGTATTTGGCAGTTACTGCCAAAAGAAACAGACGGAGCACAGCATCAGACCTATCTCGTCAGCTCTCTTCAGCTACCGGTACGACAGTTTCAAGGCAGACCGTGTACAGACGCTTAGGGCACATTGGTCTATATGCTCGTAGGCCTGTCAGATGTGTTCCCCTTACCGCAACTCACTGTCGCTTGCGATTAACCTGGAGTAGAGAGCATGTATTATGGACACCGCAACAGTGGTCTTGTGTGATGTTTTCCGACGAGTCCAGGTTTAGTTTGCAGTCTGATTCTCACCGGACTTTCATATTGAGAGCGCCAGATACCCGTTACCACCATGAGAATACTATTAAACGACATCGTTACGGTGGTGCAGGATGGCTCGTTTGGGGAGGAATTATTCTTGGTTCCAGAACTGACCTGCATATTCAGAGTGTAACGATGACAGGCCACATCTATCGGGATGTCATTATGGAACAACATGTACGTTTGTTTCGGGGCGCCATGGGTGCTGAATTTCTGTTTATGGATGACAACGCCCGTCCTCACCGTGCAAACATTGTAGACGAATGCCTTCAATCGGAGGATATCACCCGTATGGATTGGCCAGCATACTCACCGGACTTGAATCCAATAGAGCATGTGTGGCATATGCTTGGCCGATGAATTGCAGCCCGTCAACCCCCTCCCACCTGTCTACCGGAACTTCGGAGGGCATTGCTTGATGAGTGGTTCCCCAAGATCAGATTGATAATTTGATACTCAGCATGCGTAGGCGTTGTAAGGCCTGTATTGCATCGTCCGGGAGACATACTCCGTATTAACCATCATACTAACCATGTTGTACTGTTTTTAGTAAATAGGTTCTTTTTTGAAATTTGCTCCAGGGAGTAAAAATCGCAATTTTTATTAATTATGTCAAACATATAGCATCTTTTTTGCTCTTTACCTTTTGTTTAAAGAATAGATTTTACAAATAAGTCAAATTTGTTTTGATTCTGTCTCTTTCTTTGTCTGAACTTCATTAGCCTTAATTTATGGACATAAGAGTAGTAGCATTCACGTATCAATACATAAGGATATATCATTTATTTTTTACAGCGTCATTATTATTTAGTTATAAAAATTTAAAAAATAATTGCATGCTGTTTTCACAACATGACTACCCTATAAATTTAAGTTTTTAAAGAAAATTAATTAAATACTTTTTATATTTATAAATAACTTACTTGTTGTTTTATATTTCCTTCGTATATGATACGTTGCTAATTTCGTTAATGTATATATTAATGAATTAGAATATTTCGCGCGCGCATTAAAGAATATTCCCCTTTCCTGGTTGTTTTTTTATGTTTGTAATTAGTGAGATAAGTAAACTTTTTATTGATACTCTTGAATTATCGTGATTTAGAATTAATTTGAGTAATTTTGCCTTTTTTGTTCAATTTTAAACCATTTTTGGATTTCGACGACAATGTTGTTAGACGAAGAAATGCACCTCATAGAATACATGGATGAAATAATTATGTGCAAATAAAGAAGAATGATATCTTAAACCTCTATTTTGCTTACGATCATAGCCTTTAGCTTAGGGTTTTATACTGCATTGTTGTGGCTAAATTATTGTCTATTCCATTGCACTATATTCCTAGCAATTTTCTGCATTTTTCTTTCCTACAGTTGAACTCACATTCATTCGTCCTATCACTTCCTTTTGAAAAATGTTATGTGTGAATTATCTTTTCTCAGCATCCAAAGCTAAAAAGCTATTCTTAATAATGTTACCTACATGGAATATCTTTCTGCTTCTTCCATCTCTAATAATGATTGTATTCTGTCTCCATTTTTTCCTCAAAGAGGAACGCTATCAATATTATCTAATTTAGTGAAAAAACTCCGTATGATTTCCCTGTTATTTTCTATACTGAGGGCAGTAAAATTCATGACAGTGTTTGTTTCGCATTTGTTGTCTTCAGGAATGGAATCCTAGCACTTTCAATTTAGAATTCGTGATGAAGTCACAGTTTTTGTAGATGAACTTTGTGACGGATCTATCCGCGTCCTTCCTATTAAATAATCATTTTGGAAAATATTTTTGGTCTATCAATTCGAGTTTATTCACTGTAGACCGCTTTACAAAGAAGTCCAATGAAAAGTAGTCGAAAACTCGCTATGCAGCAGGGAATGTCACATTTATCAGCATGGAGAACAGCACGTGAATTAAACTTTCGACCGTTTAAAACGCACACTGTTCATGTCCATGTCTCCCGATTTTCGGAAAAGTTTGCATTTCTGCAGATGGTTTCTTTCTTTCCTAGACCTATGACATCCTTTAACTGAAAAACGTTTTTTTTTTTTTACAGATGAGGTTTGGTTCCATTTGCATCGATACGTGTTCAGCCAAAACAGCGGATATTAGTCCACCACAAATCCGCTCTCTATACAGGGACGCTGCCCTTACATGATTAAAAAGTTGGTGTATGATATGTTGTGTCACGCCATCAAATTGTGGGGCCACTATTCTTAAGTAGCACTGTCGATTCGATGGTCTACATTGGGGTGGGCAGACTTTTCCTTTGTACGGGCTACTTCTAACTTTTTCAAGGTGTTGCGGTCGACCCAATCTCCAGATTGGTTAGCCAGTGTGCCGCAAATACGTTTTTTTAGTATGCACATGTTAGGTATGAGGGATGGCGGCCATCCCAAAATGTCTCAGTAATCCATTGGTCGATCGCGATCGACTTAGTACCCACCTTTGGTCTACATAAACATTATCATGGAATACATATCCTCGCTAAACAATGATGGACTTCACGCTCGGTAGCAGAAAGACGGCGCAACGCGTCACACATCACGGGAAAGTATGGAAGTTTTAACTGAATTTTTCGATAATAGTGTCCTGTCTAAATGACTTTGGCCGCCACGTTCTCCGGACTTATCATTTCTGGATTTTTTCCTTTAGGGATATCTGAAAAATGTCGCCTTCAGGAATAATCCTCAAACGCTTGATTAGCTTAAGAGTAACATCCTTCATGCAATATTGGACATTAATTCGTACACTCTTCGTGAAGTATCGATTAATCCGGTAAAAAGTGTTCGATTGTGTGTCTAGGAAAACGGACATCATTTTGAACATTTACTATGATTTGACCATGTCTGACACCTGACAATAAAGATAATTGTTCACTCTTAGTTTGTCTTTTATTCTGTTTGTTACCATAATTCATCTGTCTTGAAAACTCAACCACAAAGGTTGATGTGCGCGACTTTTGAAACACCTGGAATTTTATACTTACTTTTAAAGCCCTGTTTGATACTTTGTGCTGCACGGAGATTTAAAAAAAAATTTAATACAAAAAGAGTTAAAAATACATTTTCATTGAAGTATACGAAACGAAGAATAAAACATATGTTTCTTAGGGACAAACGGAATGGTGTAAACAGAAATCTAAATGTGCTTCTTTTAAAAATATAGTGAGCTTTAAAATATGAGAGCTTTTTATTATTAGATAAATGTTTATCCGAAATATATGGTATGAATTTACGTTTTAACATAAGACAAAGATAGCCTTAAAAGTTTCTAAGGCATCAGAGAATCCTTTCTATTCCGTTTTGCGTACGATTGTAGTTTCCGTCAATTTTTTTTCTCTGCCAACGGAAATTGACTTTTATCTACGTTCCGGTTCCTTCTTCTTTTATTAAACAAACAAGGAAGCTAAACGGTTTCTAATGGAGCAACGGCGGAATGAAGGTAGAAAGCATAAATCACGCAAGTTGTTATCACGAAGTCTACCATTGATAACAAATCAAGCTTCATGTACATGTTTACTTACTTGATGTATACTTCTGACGGCTCAAATTGACTGCTTTTAACAATTTCAAATAGAAACATCAGAAATATCGGAATTAGAAAAAGTTTAAAAATATGTACACATTACGGTAAAATAAAATTACCCCTACATTGTGAAATTAAAACTAATTGTTCCTTTCAATATGCTGTTTCAGAAATTAAAAAAAATAGCTATTCCTTTTCAAAATTTTCTAAATTACGTTCTAATTTAGGTGTAGGGTTTTTCACGATCAATGAACTTATTTTAAAAAAATTATAAAGCAGTTAAGGAAACAGTTATCAGTTTGACAGAAATAGAAAACGATTTATTTAAATGGATATTTAATAATTAAAAAATTTTAGCTATTGAGGTGATTTATCAGAAAACATAATTTTAATCCACAAAAAGATATTGTTACGATTTTTTTTGTAAATAATGCTTAAATTGAGTAAACGATTTAATGGAAGGAATACGTAAATATTACTTTCTAATGTATTTATTTTATGATAAAAATTGTAGTATTCGCAAGCAACACACTTCTTTACATTATAATAACGATTCAATTGAAACTTGGCGAAATATTGACGATACAGCAAAGTTGGCATCATTTTTGGTGATCAATTTTGACCAATTTGGAGAGTTGCCTAACATATGTATGCTTCTGGAAATTATTGCAAACATTTACTAATGTCATCATCTATGATAGTTTTTTCAAGAAAGAGTTTGAAGGCAGCCACACAGACTATAAATAGCAGAAGTTCACTGAAGTTGAGTCAGTTTTACTTCAGCTGTTCAATTGTTGATGGATAGAGAAATTGCTTGCGAACGAACTTTAACTTTACGTACTTGTATTTTAGACACTGATAATTGTGTCTGAGCGATGTAGAAGGTTTGAAAATCTGCTGTTGTTGTTTCTTATCCCACTTGATCAACAGAAACATTTAGATCAAGTCTATGAACCCGTGCGTTTTTTAACATTGAAGAATTGTAGCAGGACTTGAGAGCAGTTGGCTCTTATGGCAACCAATATAAGCCATGATATGGGCAGGAGCGGCTTCGGTCACATTGCAATTTGGACAGGAAGTTTAAACTCTAAGATTCTTCCAAAGTCCTGTATTGCTGCCTCATCGTAGAGTGAGAGTGTTCCTGGATGGAATAGGCTAAGTACGTCGGGAGTGTATTTTCCTGGTAGCCCCCCCCCCATGGTGTGAAGGCCATTCCAATTTGCTCAGCTAAATACATTGCAGGCATGAGGCAAAGTCAGACTTCAACCTTTGATGCCTCACGGTCTTGGACCTCATGAAGCAGCATCTTTCACCATTGATCATGACTCGTTTGTTTGAGAACTATCAACTTACTGCATCATCCGTCGCGCAGGATATAAAGAGATGCGTTCGGAATGTTAATAGAGGCCTCCGTCCAAAAAGTAAGCTACAGTTTACTTCTGTTTTCTTCTGGCAGGAGCCAATTGAAAATATTGCAGTGTAATATCAATGAACTATGTATGTCAGCTATAAGAATAAAGCTTGATCAATTGCTGGACTTGGCAAATCGCATCAGGCTCATATAATCGCAATACAAGAGTGTGAAACCGAATTGGGATTTATTAAGCTGTATTTTGCATATTTAAATTATTGTTTTATACAATAAATTTTTCTCGCTCTTTAAGAACCGATAGCATAAAATCCTCGAACTCTTAGTATCCTTATCTACGTAACAATATTTTAACAGCTGCTGTATTCTGGAAAATCATCACATGACGAATTCATACACTATCAAAATATAATCTTTCTTTAAATGGATAAAATAAAACAACAGCCAATTTTATAATGAAAGTTCTATACCACCAAGTGTTCAGTAACAGATTCCGCCCCTACTAGCAATCAAAGAAACTAAGCGTGAAAAGAAAACTGTTAAATAAAAAGCACGAAGTTATATTAAGCAAACGATAATAAATGTAAACGAAATATTCTTCTAAACAATATTGAAGTTTAAAATTATATTCTTGAACAACAAATTGACGCTCAAACATTTGATTTAGTCAATTTATCAAACGTATTTTTTGCAGATCTTCCACACTAAAATTTAATTAAATCACCTACGACTTGTACTCATTCTTTTAAGGTGGCTAGTACAATTAATTTAAAATTAAAATGTATAAGTTATTTTAAGAAGATTTAACTCAACTTGTCGTGAGTTATATCCTCCCCTCAGATTATCATCTCCCCGTCTACCGTTAAATGTTTCTCGACGTGTAGGCGGATTAGAGAAATCAAGAGACATAGTTGCAAATCACTATATTTATTGATGCTTATTAATCACAGGAATGCCACAATCACACGATTCAAATTTAAGAGAAATAAAACACAGTGGAGTATGAGAAGGAGTTACTACTAGCGGAACTACGGAATCGCGACTGAATCCACGAAAGATCAAACACGTACAATTACAGCTAAAACACGTACACGTATTCACAATATTCTAAATCACTAACCTTATCCTTTTAACGTCGACTGTTCCGTCGTGGTGATGAATTCCTTACAGGCTGGATCGGATAATGGAGACGGATCCACCCTCAGTAATACGGAATCTTTTCCAATTTCAATCTACTGCTCTCCGGCGTAGCTCGTCACGTAACTACTAACTAATACTGTCAACAACTGCGTGTTGATCTACCGATGCTTCAATTCATTTGACTTCAATCTTCTAACTCTTCACTTTACTACCCCTGTTAACTCGCTAAACCCGAACTTATATAATATATCTCATTTACATAAATCACGCTTTGGCTCCCGGTGGAGATTGGTTGAAATAAATAAAACTTTAAAGAAATATTGAGGAGGTTAGTGGAAACCGTATAGATCCGTCACAAACTCTTAAGTTACAGAGCTACGTGGGCGTACAAGCAAGAAAAGGGAACTAATTTATTTTTCAGATAATATAGAAACATTTTTCTAAAAAAAAAGTTTATTCTTTAAAGGGGGAAAAAAGGGGGGGGGGAGGGGGTGATTATAGAAATAGCATGAAAAAACAATTTTTTGTCTAATATTAATTTGAATATAATTCAAATTTTAAGAAATTTTTATTTTTTAATATTTGTTTTCAGATTTTTTTTCCATAGGAGATTCGAAATTGCTTTGAAGCTATAAATCTGCATAATTTTTTACACATTTACACAACCTAATAATAGAATTTTTCAAATATTTCAGGGAATATTTATTGAAAAGGTAAGACAAATGCATCATGTTTAGCTACTTTAATTATTAACAGGATTTTTCTTACATTTCTGTAAGAGTTACTATACAGAAATTTCTGTAAATTTGTTCAGAAACTTACACAAAATTTATTAAAATACTTTGGATGAAGAAAAAATCCTTTTGTTCCCCATTTTATTATATTTTTCGTTCAAATAATAAAACGTACAAAACTTAATATACACTGGTGTGCAAAAATTAAGGACGAAGTCGAAAAATTAGCATATCAGCTGAACGAAGAGGCAGAGCGGACAGAAAGACCAATCAGGAGATTAAGTGAGGTGATGTACGGTAGCACATGCGCAGATATGCAGGTAGACGTAATGGGGAAGTGTCTGAGTAGTAAAGCATGTTGTCGGTGTAAGATTAGTATTTCTGGCAAAGAGATTGCACACCGTATAGCAAATAAAATCACACCGAGTTGCTGCCTCAGCGAGAAATGGCGGATAATCAATCTGTTAGACGACATCTGGATGCTTTTACCCGAGGTCGAATCATTGGGAAGTTGGAGGAAGGTCGCAGTGTGACAAGTGTGGCTGCAGAGTTCGGAATTGCGCACAGCATCGTTTCACGACTTTGGAAACAATTTTAAACTACAGGAACAGCTATCCGGGGGTTCAGTAGTGGTCGTCCACGAGGAACCACACCCGCAGATGACCGGTATATTGCCTTACAGGCCAGAAGAAACAGGCGGCAGACAGCGGGAGAAATCGCTAGACACAGGCGACTGGACGACCGATATCGCGTTTTACCGTGGCCAGAAGACTGCACGGTGGTGGTCTGTTTGCACGACGCCCTGTACGGTGTGTACCTCTAACGCCTGCCCATCGGAGACGGCGTTCTCTGTGGTGCCGGGAATACTGGAATTGGAGAGACAATTAATGGGGACGAGTACTCTTTACAGATGAGAGCAGATTCAGTCTGAGTAGCGATTCTCATCGCATACTCATCTGGAGAGAGCGGGGAAACCGCAATCATCCCTCGAACGTCATTGAAAGGGACAGGTATGGAGGTGGCGGTGTTCTCGTTTGGGGAGGCATCATGCTTGGTAGTCGTACAGACCTTCACATCTTCGACGCAGGTTCAGTCAACGGGACCCGTTATTGTAACGAGATTCTTCTTCCATATGTGCGTCTTTTTAGAGGCGCTATGGGTCCACAGTTCCTTTTCATGGACGACAATGTACCATGTCATCGCACAGTAGTTGCCGAACAGCTCTTAGAGAGTGAGGATATTGAACGTATGGATTGGCCGGCACGATCTCCGGATCTCAATCCCATCGAGCATGTATGGGATTTTCTAGGCAGACGCTTGGCAGCTCGTACCTTACCACCAGTAACGATTCCGGAGCTTCGATTGGCACTGCAAGACGAATGAGCAGCAATGCCTCAACAACTCATTGACACCCTCATTCTCAGCATGGGCAGACGCTGTGAAACCTGCCTAGCAGTCAGGGGAGATCATATCCCCTACTAAAGACCGGATATTTCTTGCTGGACACCCATCACAGGGATGTTTCGGCCTTCAGTCGCATTGCGCTCCATGCTACTTTTTCAATAAAGCTTCTTTTTATCCCTCTGATTTCTCTTTTAGTAAGTGTTGCTTACATTACTCATGTCCTTACGTTTTGGGGATCTTACGGTATTAAATGTGTTGATTTGGAATGCTTTTGTACAAAGTTATATTGAAAAAACCGTCTTGTCCTTAATTTTTGCACACCAGTGTATATATATACTATGTAATGGGATAACATATGAATATAATGTAATCATATGATTTAAAAATTTAAAATAGTAACAAAATAATTTGTTGTATTGTGATTTTTCTGTATGAACAAAAATATCGAATTATGACTTAAAATTTTTCTTCAGCAATATTTTATGGATTCCGAAAAAAAATATGGATAAAAGCCAGAATAAACTTTTCACAAGTAGCTTTTTATTCAAAGTAAAAAAAAAATTCTTAAAATTTTTAAAATTTATTATGGTTTTCTTATTAAATATTGCATATTATATCTTAAAAACGTGCAACATATACTATAGAATAGCTACTATAATAATCTATTATAATCAAATTATATATTAAAATTCTAATAATTAAGATAATCTGTATAGTTTTTTTAATGTGAAATTTACTTCTTGTTATCAAACTAAATGAGAACTAAAATTTTTGCATAGAAGCGTATTTTTATGTAAAATTCAACATAGGAATTTTTTTTCAGCTATAAAATCTATTCTTTCAAATTATGCTTAATATGATTTCATAGACGTGATGTTACTTTTCTGAATGCTTGGCAAGATCTTAGTTCCTTACTTTTTAAATTGTACCTCTAGAAATATAAAGTTTGTATGCAGTTTTTCATTGAAAGTTTCACACAAAAATTGGAAAACAAAAACTAAAAAAAAATATCTTTAATTTATATTTATTTTTGATCTTTTAGAGGCGCCATCTTCACAGTGGCGTAACGGAAAATAACTGCCCCCTCTCCCCGCAAGGTCAAGTCTTGGGCCCCAGCCGGATCTTATGTATAAACTTGCCAGAGGTAGTCGGCGTTCACCTACTACTACTTACATAAACAAAGAAAAAAAAATTTAAACCTGGAATTTGAAAATTTTTTAAAATTATATTTCATTTAGTTCATTCTAAGTATTGAGAACAACAAAAGTAAACTCGATTTGCTTTTATAGCTTTTACGACCTTTTATGCCAAAAATGCAAAATTTGCTGTCATCGGAGAATATCACAGTCCTCCAGAACTCCGGAGGCTTATGAATATTTTTTTTTTTTTGCAAAAGATATCCGTTTCAGCCGGTTGGTCATTAAAATATAAGATTTCCTGCAAGATACTCGATTATGGTATCCGGCCTTTTTCGAGATTTTTCTTGCAGTATTTGCACAAATGTTTTTCTTAAACTTCTCGTGATTGTCTGTTTCTATTTGAGTTGCATTTAAAAGTGGATTTTTTTTCACTTAAGATATCATACTTGGTTTTTCTCTGATTGTGAGGTGAAGAGTATTCTTTAGGACGAATGGGAGAAATAAGCCCTGAAAAACCCAACTACTAGACTTGTTAATTCAATGCCGAAACGACTTCAGGAGATTTTCAAGAGATATCCAACAAGCTATTAAATAGCTTATTATCCTTTTTAAATAATTTTTATAGTTACAACTAAAACTGTGAACGCAGAATTTTCTACTTGATTTTTGTTGTTATCGCTACAAACCTGTCTTTATTTTAAAAGCTATGAAAGCAAACCGAGTTTATTTTTGTTGTTCTTAATACTTAGAATGAACTAAATGAAATATAATTTTAAAATTTTTTCAAATTCCGGTTTAAAATTTTTTTTTCTTTGCTCATGTAGGTAGTAGTAGGTGAACGCCGACTTTCTCTCGCAAGTGTATCCCCTCAGGGGGCTCACCTTCTTTAGGTGAGTACGGGTGTCACAATCCCGAGGTACCCTAGTGATCTTTTCCTTTACCCAAGGGGTTTACTGTCTTTGGTAAACACGGGATTCACAAACCCGGGATACCCTGGGGATCCTTCTCTATTTTCGACCCTCTTTCTGTCATTCAATTTTTCCTTTTCTTCTTTTCACGTCTAGATCACAGATTAAAAGATATTAAATTTACTTATTTGAAATTTATATATATTTATTTAATTTGATTACTTATCCATTATTAATAACATATTTTTGTTTACATTCTGTATTGCGTTAATTTAGTGTCTTTTTTTCTTCAGTTTATATAAATATTTTGCTTATGTTGATTTATTCGTTTTCGACTAACACCGTTGGTTTTCCGACCCGCATGTTTGCCGTGTGCGGCGTCCCGTAAGGAGGAAAATGGTGTCCTGGGGATACCTTTGCGTTCCCTTTGGCCCACGCTTCGCTGTAGACGGGAGACAGGAGTGAGCCTGCTCCTGTCAATCGGCTGGTGATAAGTCTCCTCTGAGACATTGCTGTAGGGTTAGTGCTGCAGATAAGGGGTGACGGGTTTACCCGTTGGATCCTCGCCCTGATACTGTAGCACTATATTCTGGGTGTACTCCAGGTAAGCGCCGAGCCTGACAATTGTCAGTTGACCGGCACACTGCCTCCCTTGTTGGACTCCGTGGTGGGTGGAGGCACGCCAGGACGAATTTTCCTTTTCTCTTATGGATCCAATGCTGATGTGCCCGGGTAAAGGCCTTAATTTACCCACTCTTAACGTCGATCAAATATCAGAACATACTAGATTTTTATTACTTTCACTTCCAAATAATGAAATGTTACATAAATCGCCTTTTGCTGTTTACAAAGCCCTCATAGGAATAGGTGGTGAACCGAAATCTGTAAAACGCTTACGTTCCGGTAATCTACTCATTGAAACCAATTTCGCTCTTCAAATAAAGTCGTTTCTTCTTGCCAAAACCTTTTTAAACTCTTCAGTAAGTGTAACTCCCCACAAATCTCTAAACTCCAGCCGCGGTGTCATTTCTGAACCTGACCTGTTGACCACCCCTGAAGCAGAAATCCTTGATGGATTTTCTGACCAGGGTGTAATTCAGGTCAGAAGAATTACAATTAAAAAAGATACAACAACTATTCCCACGAAACACTTGATTTTAACTTTCAATAGCCCTAATCTTCCTGGTTCTATAAAAGCTGGATACCTTAACTGCAAAATACGTCCGTATATTCCGAATCCTCTGCGCTGTTTTAAGTGCCAGAGGTTCGGGCATTCACAAACTTCCTGCCGTGGACAACTTACTTGCTCTAGATGTGCATCTGTTGGACATGCTTCCACAGATTGCATTCTAGAGCTTAAATGTATTAACTGCTCTCAACCCCATTCTGCCGATTCAAAACTGTGCCCAAAATGGAAAACTGAAAAAGAAATACAAACAATTAAAACCAACAAAAATAAATCGTTTATAGAAGCTCGAAAATTAATAGCCCCACAAACATCTCAAACCTACACTCAGGCTATTAAACCATTAACTGTAAACAATTCCTCTCAAACAGATGAAAATATTACCAAAATAGTTTGCCCACCATTAAAATTGTTACAACCTACAATATCCGTTCCAAAACAAATGCCATCCAGAATTCCTACAGTTAACAAATCATGTACCTCAACTCAAGCACAACTCATACCATCCTCATCTTCCGTTAATATTGCATCCGTATCAGATTCTCAACCACCTATTCCTTTGTTTACTAATGCTCCCTCCACGTCCAATAGTGTTCTTGAATCTGTCGCATTATCCTCATCCAAACAAACACCTTCTCCTTCGACATGCCCCATTTCTACAGTCTCACCCGCCACATTTACTAGTCTATCTACCTCAGTTGCATCTGCCTCATCCAGTAAAGCACCTTCTTCATCCACAGTATCAATGTTTACACCTTTAACAACTGAAGCAAGTCCTGTTCTTACAGCTGATACGACTACATCCAATACCATACCTTCCACAACTCAAGCTTCAAAACCTCGTAACAAAAAGCGGCCCCCTAAAAAAAAAATAAAAAACCGAATATAGAAATCAAGATGACACTACATAAACCCAAAAAGTCGGCACCTGTCGAATATACTACGGATGAGGAAGATACTATTATCTACGACGTGGAGGGAAGAGGTGGAGGAGGAATATGAACCGAATCCTAACTTCACGTATAAAAACGGAAAAACATACTACAAAGGAAATTTACTTTTAACACCCACTAAAAGAAGAAACTGACTTTTTCTCAATTATACTTATTGAATTTGGTGGGGAATCCCCCACCCCACCGATTCAGAAACGATTAAAATTACGGTCTAGATTTTATTAAGAAATTTTATAACTTTTATTTACACTCTTTTCATTTATCTGTTTTTAAGATGTCTGTTATTTTAAGATCCTGTCTGACATGTGTGATGGGGGGAAACCCCTCACCAAAAATTGTTCTACTTTTAATCATTGGAAACCAATTTTTATGCGATTTGAAATTTTAACTTTTATTGAAACTGCGTTTTCAGTATTTTTAGATATTTCGTCCTATATTTTAATATTTTAACGAATGTTTGGCGCAGCATAGCCAAAATTGGCTCTTGCGCCATTAAACCCAAAACTCACTCACTCGCAAGTGTATACATAAGATCCGGCTTTGGGCCTAAGACCTGACCTGGGGGGGGGCAGTACTTTCCGTTACGCTACTGAGATGAATACTGCCGTTCAACGGATCAAGCAATATCTCAACGACTTTTCCTATCTTTCCATATTTTCACAATGATTGTACGCTCACTGAAACAAATTTCCTTCCTTTTATTTTTCATATCTTTGAATTGCTTCGTATCTCACAAAAACGTTAAAATTATTGCATCACAACTTTCTTAAGCCATTTATTTTACTTGATAATGGAATTCAAAAACTCGGTTAACCGTTTACGCCTGTTGATAAAAATTTCAAGAATCAAGAGTATTCAAATAGTGAAATCACACTTTTCCTACCTACGATTTGTGTTTACTTTGATACAAAACTCCCGTTATCTTACGTAGTTTTAATTCAAAAGTAACGAATTCTTGCATACTCAATATTTAAGTAATAGTAAACAAATTCATGAAATATTATTAGAAAAAAATTATGTTTCTACTAAATTTTACTTTTTTGTATGATTTGTTATGGTTGAATGCAACTTTTTCTAGCAAGTGTGTCTCTATATATATACAAAGAATTGCCGAACCATAACATAATGTACCTTTACACATCACTTAAAACTATTTAATATTCAACTTTTTACTGAACACAAAATCAACCGGGGTCTGAATAAACGAAGTAAATAATGTATTACATTGAATAGTAATTACAATATTAATTAAAATGGGAAATCTAACGACAGATAACCTGGTAACTTAAATAAAAACAAACACTAAGAAAGACACGAAAACTGTAAAATAATATTTGATGTGAAATTCTTCTTACGAAAGAAAAAAAGTATCACTACCTTATTCTTGGTTTCTGCACCCTGGGATGAGCTCGATCTAAAGTGTGATTATATTCTAGAATAAATACTGCAACTTTTAATAAGGAGAGTTCTTTGTATGATGCAAAATGATTCCATGAAAAAAGAAATAAAAAACTAATACATTCCATTGTGCTTTCTTCTCTCATTATGCTTCATTTGATTGAATACTCATAAATCTAGACCAAATTTTCATTTAAAATTCTTCCTCTGCTTTTCCAAGTATCGTAATATTATTTTACTTGAAAAAAGCATAATAACGTTATTTACGACTTCCCTAAATGAAAATGAAATACATGGGGGGGGGCGATTTGTTGCTTCGTGAGAAGTAAATCATATCTTTTTCCCCCTCCCTACAGCTAATGTAAAGTATACTGCTAAAATAAGGGCTGAATTTTTTTTTTTATATCTTCCAAGCATTTATCCGATTCTCAGTCTGTTTTTTGTTTTATCTGTCAGTAATTTAGGTTTAAAAAGAAAACCCGCTGAAGAAAAGTATCTCTCTCTCGTCACGGGGATTTCAGCAAATGAAGAAAAAAAAAAAAGTTTTTTTTTTATTTGGTCAATGAACCAAAGATATCCAATAAGCATATTAAAGTTTTGATTTTTAATGACTTTAGATAGCCAATTGGAAAATAGCTTAAAAATTCAATTTTAAATAATGCAAAGTGAATTTTGAGAAAATCTCCGCTAATGGCGTCAGTCAGGCTTTGGGCCCCCTAGAAGCCTTGGCCCCCCACAGTGCTGGGGTGTACGTTACGCCACTGCTTCTTCAGTAGTTCCATTTCGCATCTCTGTCTCAATTTGAAAAATCACTCTAAAACTCCATAACGCAAAACAAATACGCAACAAAAACATAAAACTTCCACAAATCGAATAAATTTTTAAAAACATTCTAAAATCACAAATATTACCAATCGATTGCTTATGAATGAAATACTTAAAGCATGAAGCAATCACATGTGAAATTAACCGTAAGAAAATCACGCGTTCTATGCATCACGAGGTGTTCGGAATAAAACACCTGTACTTGGATAACAGCAGGTGATGTCGAATTCGAAGAGAAAAATAACTTCTCCCTCATTTTTTTACACTCGTGCAGACAGTAGACGAGAAGACACAGGCCACCTGTTGCTTTTCCACCTGTCACGGCCAAATCTTGAATAGTTACCATGACATTTTGAATAAAAGAATATAACGCATAGAATATCCAGAACAACCTAAGATTATCTGGTTTTCATGACTCATGGCATATAGGATGTTAGAATGTTTATTTGTCATATTTGAATACGATCCATTGTAGGTGTGCCACGAAATATATGTTAATTAAATAGTTTACGCAATAATACTTGTTTTAGTTTATGAACATATAAAGAGAGTTTTTAATGAAACACTAAAGTACGGTTATTTCATGACTCTCGAAGGAATGTACATATTTAATAAAAGGGTTTTACAATGACAGGTGATACTTGGTGTTAAAAATAATCACTATTTCACTAATATCTTTAATACCTTTGCTTAAGTATTTGCACCGATCTATTATAAGCAATGCTGAGATATGATATTTACGCGAACTGTCTATAGACATATGTATATATGCCAAACCTTCTATGTCTAAATGTTTTTACAGTATACCAAGTGTAGAAAAAAAGTAGTCGTGAAGAATTACCAAAATCTGTTTAAATATTAAAGACAAATTCTGTACCCAAATTTAGATGTATAAAATCATCGTTTTACTTTATCATAGCATAATTTTTTTAATTATCGTTCATGGTGACAGTAGAACTTTTCAGATAATTACGGATGTGATTTTAAAAGTATGTGTCATGATTCATATTTTACTTGTAAAATATTCTCATTCCGACTCAAATACTTCATTTGAGTCCTAATAATATTATAAGAACTAACTGTTGGAATATTTGCACTTCCTAAGAGACACGAAATTCTCCTTTTTTCTTTTCAAACAATGTAATTTGTAATTTAATTTGGACATTTCTACTATAAAACCCAAAATAAAAACTGCTATCACTATGTGAGGACTAAATAAATTATAAAACATTCTCGACAATATGTAATCAAAATTATATACTATTTCACAAGCATATATAAAATGTTTATTATTTAACTCATACATCTGTCATTTTTTTGTGTTATTAGGGAGATTAAGTATCAGAGTCCTAACGCTAAAAAGAACTCTATTAGAATTAAATAACTCTTTAAATATAATTTGTTCCTTAATATTCAAAAGAATAATTTTTTTTAACAGAAATAAAATCTAGTTAGGGAAATCGTCAAAAAAAATTGTACATTCTGTATTTTAAAAACAACTCTAAATTCAACGATGAAAAACTGTGAGGGATACAAATAAAATAATTTTAGGACATGACATATTAGCAGAAGTTATTGATGAGATAAAGCCCAGTGGTATCGTGCTTCCACACCGCAGGTCCGAGGTACAAACACCGAGCTGGTGAAGGTTGTCTCGTTAGACTTTCAACCCTTCAGTGGGTCGATAAATGAGTACCAATCAAGGTTGGGAACGTAACACAGGGGTTTTCACGTCAGACTGACCAGAACATCTGTTCATGCACCTCAGGGCCAAGGTCACGTATACAGGCACAGTAAGTCTTGGTTTTTTTCTTGGACTGTTGTGCCACTGAGTTTAGATATTGATTAAAAATTATCCCCCCCCCCCAAAAAAAATTGAAAATTATACTATAACATAAATATTTTTTAAGATAAATATGAGATGAAGCTTGAATATCAGTCTTAAATTTCAAAAGCTGTTGATTTATTTCCTTGGCTATTAATGATCTGTGCCATATTATGCTTATTAATATTACTATCTATTAATTAGAGAATTACTGCCTTTTAATGACTGTGTAGCATGTATTGATTATATGTAACAATAAGAAAAGCTAGAAAAGCATCTGATGTTTTTGAAGTTGTGTTTCTAAAAACTGTAAGTGAAAAATTAGAAGGTCATTATTGAAATGAATTATATCCAAACAATTTTGTCATTTGAAAAATTAAGGTATAAATCCAAAAAATGTACTTCTTCTAGATCGTTGTATTTTGAAATTAAAGAAATTAGACGAAATTTTTTTTGTATAAATGTTTTTTTATGTATTTGTAATTGCTTTTATCATCTGTCTGACTATGGAAAGTGTAAATCGTGTTCGAAATAGGTGTAAGACCAAAGAAAAAATAATTTAAAATGTTTCATATTACGCAAATATACACCAAAAATTATTTTAAAAATATTTTAATTCAGCAATATTACTTCAAAATTTTTTCTCACAATTAGTAGTAAAATAAGTTTTAAAAATTACGTGAGATTACCTCTATTTTTTTACTATCAAGTATTATGCAATAATTATATAAAAAATCGTTACATTTTTTAATTAAAATCGCAATCTTAAAAAAATAACCAATAATTTTTTAAAAAAAAGATAACATTGATTTTAAGAGCACAGGAAGATTAAGGGAAAAAATGTATTAAAAAACGAAACACATTTCTCATAGAGCACCTGCACAAAAAAAATTATTCTTTTATTTCATTAATAAGAAGAAATTAAAATCTTTGAAATTATTCCGAATAAAGAGTTTTTTTATATAATAAATTGGGTATTTATAGATTTCTTTGTCTTTATAGTTATAATTAAAAAGAACTCTGCGACTTGTATACAATAGTGTTGATATGATACAATTTGATTTTGTGTATTTTGCCTTGTGTATCTAACCTTTGACTTTAAATGTGTGAATATTCCTTTTAACCTTTAAAAGCACCATCAAATTTGCATTTGTTTTGTTACTTAAACTAGTCTTTCCATGATTTCTTACTGAAATAAAAAAGGAAAGTTGTAATATAAAATCTAAGCTTGTGATTCATAATCATTTATGGAAGCAGCAAATTTTTACGCTCTTATTAAGAAATTCTTTAAAGTATGCGTTCAGAAACTTAAAACCATACTTTTTTCTTAGCATAGCCTTTTGATGAATAGGCCTTAGACTTTCGGTTGAATCTCTTACACTTAGATCATAATTGCACAACAAGTCATTACAAACATGAGCTTGAATAAGTGAGGGAGTGAGTGAAAATATTGACGTCGTGCTATTCAGCTACCCGAGGACTTTTAACGACGGATCTCCTAATTTTGATCCCTGCTCAAGTGATGAGGAGAACTCCTGAACTGGAACCCTCTCTCCTAATTCCCCACCACATCAACGGGAGGACGTTTGAGTTTCGACAAATTTAACATGCATCAAGCGATTGTCATGCATTTCTTGTATTGCAAAACGTCCTTAGTGACAAGACCTTGGTTAAAGAGAGGATTGTGAAAATCGATCTCTAGTGTTCTTCTCCATTTGGTTATAAGATTTTATGAGAGAGGCATTATGAAGCTCAACTGAACTCAGTGGCGCAATAGCCCATAAGGGCAAAGGCCAACTGTGCCTATCTCAGTATACGTGACCTTAGGTGCTGTGGTGCAGGTGCAGATGTTTCGGTCAAGAGGTCAGTCTGACGAGAAACCCCAGTGTTCAGTTCCCAAGCAAGCTTGATACTCATTTATCGACCCACTGAAGGGATGAAAGGCTGAGTCTACCTTGTTCAACACAAGATTTGAATCCTGGACCTGTAACGTGGAAACGCGATACAGTACCATTCAGCCGCTGGGCTTCGGCATTAGGAAGCTACCTTTAACAAAAAAAGTCTTGAACTTCACGTAAAAATAATGAATTTCTTTTTCCTCAAATATGTATTAATTGGAAAAAAATTGTTAAAATATGCAACACGTATTATATATATATATATATATATATATAATAGACGATGGCCGTTGGAATGGTATTTCTTTATATGATTACTATTTTTTACGATTGATGTTGCATATTCAATATTATTGAGGAGGTAGTTTTGGAGTCAGTCATTCTTGTTTATTAAACACTGAACATGTAGACACACATATGGACGGAATTACGAAGAAACATACACACACACAACAAAAATACTCAAAACACAAACCAAGCTGCAGATGAGACACAAAACAGAAGAGAAATGTAGAACGTAGAATGTTCAGTGGGGCATATGATCTCATAAGAGGTCTTTATCCCCTATCTTCACGAATTGGTTGTTGACTTTACTGATTAATTTGCCATGCAAGATTCGAGGTAATAAAAATAGAGAATAAAAATTTTGAAAATTAAGTTAAATAATTAAAAAATTATGATTGCAACCTTGAGAATAAATTATATTGCTAGAGTCATTGGTTTGCTTGCGTTGTGTTGTGTATGAGGTGAGAGAAATTTAAAAAGGTAGTTATGATAGTCTATGTCAGCCAGAAACAGCCTCTGAGAACAGAGGTTTGAGATCAACCGACTAAATCTTGGGAGAGACGGTCTCCAGGAATCTCAGGGTATATATAGTCGGCTCAAATTATATAATCTGAGTGGGTGGATAGATGTTGTTCAAAATACTCTCGTTAGGTGGCTAGAAAGTTTATTAATCAAAAATGGGTCCTGAAGGGATGGACCATAGGTATTTAAAAGATATTAAGAATAATTTAATGGGGATTATTACATATATATTTATAGAAATCAGCCAATTTTTTATTTTTCTGCACAAAAACAGAGAAAAACTAGTCATTTTATAAAAATTTTTCCGACTAACACTGGTGAATGAAAGTGGAACGAGAGAGAACGTCGCACTATGAAGCTGAATGAAGGCTATTGAGAACGGTCCTTTGTAATTTTTAATCATGATCTAGTAACGAGGACGACACCTGAATAGGAACCAATCTCTCCTAACCTCTACTCCACACAATCAGGAGGACGTTTGAACCTCGACATATTTAACTTGCATTGGCCACCTTTACATGGTAGGTCTTCAACGGCACTGGGCTTGAACTGATAACACACCAGCAGCGAATCCGTGACCTCCACCGTATCCTTTTTTTAATCCTTATTACCTCTAAAACTCCTGTAGAGAGCTCTGTATTTTTTCTAAATTTACTTCAAAGTTTTGATATTTTCAATGTTTTCTATATAATTCGGAAAATATTTAGACGTAAAATTTTCATGCTTTTTTGATTTCTCGCATATTTTTTTCAATTCCTACTATTAGTTTACTCTCCCCTTATATATATATATACACTTAACAGTCAAAACATTATGACCACCTGTCAATAACGAGTTGGCCCACTTTTGGTGTGCAATACAGCTTCAACCCTCCTTGGCATGGATACCGCAAGTCCTTGGTAGGTGGCCGGAGACAGATTGTACCAGATGTTTAAGCAACGGTCACGCAAATACGAGATATTGCGAATTGGTGGTCTTTGAACTCTGAGCTGCCGTCCCATGACATTCCAAATGTGTTCTATGGGATTGAGATCCGGGGAATTAGGCCGCTAGGACATTAACAGGAATTCAGCTTCATGTTCCTGGAACTACTCCAACACAATTTCAGCCTTATGACAGGGCGTTGTCCTGTTGGAAGATTTCATTTCCAGCTGGAAAAACAGAGGCCATGTAAGGGTGAAACTGGCCCGCAATGATGTTCAGATACCCTGTAGCATTCATGGTCTGCTATACCACAACCACGGGTCCCAGAGACGCCCAAGAGAACGTCCTCAAAGCATAATACCACCACCACCGGCCTGTGTATGACCTAATGTACATTGAGGGAGCGACTGTTCGCCTGGAAGACGGCGTATCCTTACACGGCCATCGGCGTGATGAATGATAAAACGTGATTCATCTTACCAGGCAACTCTCTCCCACTGATCCATGGACCAGTCGCGATGTTCCCGGGCCCAGCGCAGGCACAGTTAGCGATGATGCTTGGTCAGCAAAGGCACACGAGTGGGACGTTTGCTGCTTAGCCCCATATTCAACAGTGTCCGCTGAACTGTGTTCTCCGATATTATTCTACTTGGCCCTGCATTGTATTGGGCTGTCAGCTGAGCTACTGTCTGGCTCCGGTTTTGCTTCATCATGCGAGACAGTCTCCGACGACCTTTTTCTTTGGTAGCGTGTGGACGTTCAGCACCATGTCGTCTATTGCTGGTTTCACCGTCATTCATCCACTTTGCTTAAGTACTAACAACTGTAGATCGCGATCAACCCACGAGTCGTGCAGTTTCGGAAATACATGTTCCGAGCCTTCGAGCCATTACAATCTGCCCTCTATCAAAGTCGCTTAGATCCGCAGCCTTTCCCATCGCACACAGAAGTAAGTGAAAAATAATGATTCTTCAGACTCTCCAGTAGCAGTTAAATACCACTTTCACCTGATCACGGGCCTTCCACGTCATCCAGGTGAGTTCATTGCAAAATGTAGGGGTGGTCATAATGATTTGGCTGCTGAGTGTATATGTATATCTTGTTCAAATTTTCAATAGAGAGAGATAGAGTCAATAAAATATTTTCTATTTATCCACTGAAGTTCAAATATATTATTTTAAGTTGTAGTGGATGACACTTGATGTTACTACAGGTTTTTCAAATATTAATTCATTAATTAAATAAAAAATAAATAAATAGTAACAAACAAAAATAATAATCCAACAGCATAAACAGAAAAAAAGTCGTCTGTATCGCAATGGATAGCGCATCGGACTTTTACTCCGGAGGTCGTGGGTTCGAATCACTGCCTTTCTGAGACTGCAATTTCTGTTTTTACTATACTATTTTATTCGAATTATTAAATTAAATTAATGAATAAAAATAGAAACAAACAAACAAAATAGTCCAACACCTTATGTAGAAAGAAAAATAGAAAATTGCAAAAAAAATAGCTTTCTATTTTTTCACTTAATATTGTAATTCTGTCATTCGAAAATACATATTTATTTTTTTGTAACTTTTTTATAAAAAGTAACAAAAATAAAAATTTCTTTGTTGACCTAAGTAGGAATCGACTTAATTATTATTTTTTTTTTTGCATTACTTGTTTTATTCTAATGAAAAAAAGATATAAGACTTTGCAAAATTGCTAGGCAATATTAATTCTACGAAATTTAAATCTTTAAAATTTTGCATTCTCTTTCGTCTTTTTTATTTGTTTTATATAACAGACATTTATATTCCGATTTATAAGGGGTATTGTAGCATTATTCAGGTCTCAGATTTTTAATGTATCCATTTAAAAAGACATCATAGAAGATATAAGTTCATTACAAGCTAAAGTGGGAACCGGGATTCGATCTATAAGCTCTACGTTTCTATGTCTCAAATGTTGACCTTTAAGGCTGTAACCACGATAACGTCTTTTTCATTCTCATTTTTGAAAAAATTGTGTAGAAATTTTTGAATTTTTTTCTAATTTACAGTTAAATTTGTTTTTGTGCGGTAGATAGGAACCGCATAAAAGAAACCACACAAAAAATATTCGGAAATTTCATAAATTCTTACATATAACAAACATTCGTCAAAATACTACTGAAAATTGTTTTATGCGGTAGAAATGGATCGCATAAAAAAGTTGCACTTAGAAAATACGCCAATTATTTACGAAATTCATCAGAAAGCATTTTCATAACAAAATAAATAGTTAAATTACGCATAAAAACATTTTAAAAACTTTTAGTTTCTCTGAGCTGCTAGGGATCATGGAGAAATTTTCAAAATGCACCTACATACACCGGTGTCCAAAAGTTAAGCATAAATCGTAAAATGCGAAAATCATGGAGTAAATATTCGTAAAATTATTCCAAATTTCTTACGGATATTTATTGGGTGAAAAAAAACATTGCGTTTATGCAAAAATTTTCAGTCGACTACGTCCTGCGCGAAACACCGGCACATGTCGGAAAGCGGAGAAACCGATTCACGCAGCATAGCCAGTTCAGACAAGTTTCGTGCAACTGCTGTGCGAAGGAACGTTGTTAACCATCAAACAAGGTGAATGATGGCACAAAGACGCCGATTGGACATGTTTACGAAAGGAAGAATCGTTATAATGCTGGAATCCTCACGATCACAAACCGAAGTATCTCGAATTCTGAATGTAGACCAGTCTGTGATCTCAAGACTGTGGCAGAAGTTTCAAAGAATGGGAGATGTTACCCAACAACCAGTATCAGGTCGATCAAGAGTCACAACCCCTCGCCAAGACCGATATCTGGTAATAAGTGCACGACGTCAGAGGGGCAGTATTGCCAGAGCACTGGGTTCGGCTCTCACAGTCGCCACAGGAATACGAATTTCGAGACAAACTGTTTACAGGAGACTCAATATTGCTTGCCTGTATGCCAGAAGGACAGCAGTTTGCATTCCCCTCACGTCTGCACATAAACGCGCTCGTTTGAACTGGAGTTTGAAACATCAACATTGTAGTGTGGGAAAGTGGGCCAATGTGATGTTCAGTGACGAGTCCCGGTTTAGTCTGAGTAGTGATTCTCGGCGGGTAATGAAATGGAGAGAACTTGGAACACGTTTTGAACCAAGAAACATAACGGAAAGACATCCTTTTCCATCAAGGGGAGTAATGGTTGGGCAGGCATCATGATGGCTGGCCTCACAGACCTCCATTTCTTTGACACGGGGTCTATGACTGCTCAAAGATACAGAGACGAAGTTCTTGAGCCTTCTGTTTGCTTGTTTCGAGGTGCTGTCGATCCTGTTTTCATATTCATGAATCATAATGCGCTATATCACCGAGTGGTGCTGATTGATGACTCCCTTCAAACGGAAAACATCCAGCGCGTGTCGTGGCCTGCGAACTCCCCTGATTTAAATCCTATCGAGCATGTATGAGATATGCTTGGGAGACAAATTGCAGTCCTTTAGTACCCACCAAGCTCCGTTACAGAACTGAAGAGAGCTCTCCAAGAAGCTTGGAACCGTTTGTGCCCACAACTCATTCATCATCTCATAGCAAGTATGGTAAATCGCTGTGCAGCGTGCCTGGCTGTTAGAGCTGACGTATTTTAAAAATTTGTGAAAATTTTTTCTTTAAAGTGTGAATCCTTGCTAGGCTCAGTTTTCTTTCAAACTGCTACTTTGGATAATAAAATTAATTATTATCATTCTTTTGATTTGCTTCCTTATTTTATAACCATTTTACACTCGCATATCACGTTTCCCGCCATTCTGATTTACAGTTTCTTCTTTATTCACATAATTATCAGTTATGTTTAACTTTTGGACACCAGTGTAATTAACTGCTACTCATCGTAATCCAAAGAGCTCATCTTCCTGTGATGAATAAGTTCAAATCTCTTTCGTCACTCGAAAATACAATTTCAATTCATTTAATTTTCGGCACCATAAAGTAAGATATAAGTTTTTGCGACGAAAGTTGGTTGGTCAGTTGCTTGTAAATGTCACAATAACCAGATATGCGTGATCGAAGCTCTTTTTGCAATTTAAGACTCTTTTAGAAATGCGTATCTATTTTGTGGAAATGATTTCCCAATTTGATAGAAAGGTGTATCTCTGCATATATATTTTATCCTACTCTCAAATGATCCGGTTTTTCTTGTCCGAATTTATAATCTATCAAATTATTGATAATGTCACTGTGTAAGTTTCGTTTTCAATCAAGCGCGGGATGTTGGCTCGTTGGGATGTAGCAACTGAATATGCACTGTCGGGAGACTGTAGCCTAGTGGTTAGAGCATCGGACTCCAGACCCGAGTGCCTGGGTTCGATGCCCAATGCCACTAAATACCTCCGAGTATAGACGAAGTACGTGCTCGTTAAATCAGTGGGTCCGAAAGTCTTGTGGGCTGTCGCAGCAGAAACCACGAGTGCTGGGGGCTGGAGAATATTTCCCTCCCCTTCAGCCCCATGCTAAAATTGTGGATGTGGAGATAGGTGGTGTCGCCATCTATCGTTAAGAAGTCTCACGAGTGAGTGAGTGAATATTAACGTCGCACTGATTAGCAACACGAGGGCTTTTGGCGATGGTCCGCGTAGTTTCGAACCATGGTCAAGTGACGTGGACGATACCTCAGCTGGCACCCCCTCTCCTAACTACCACACCAACAGGAGGACGTTTGAGCTCTCGACAGATTTAATGTGCATCTCTCCCCTACACGGCGGGTCTTTAGTGGTACTAGGATCGAACTCATGACATGCTAGCCATGATCCGATGCCTAGACCACTCGGCCAACGCGGCCGTCCAACCTGTCTCACAGGCAATGGCAACTTTCATTCCTTCCCCTTGCGGGAAGGGCACGACAACAACAAATGTATATATGTACATTGCAGTGGTGTAACATACACCCCTGTAACCCCCACCTGGTAAGGGTCTTAGGACTCAAGGGGGCCCAGGGTCTAACTAACGCTAAGTACGTATCTACCGAATTTATAAAATACTTGTATTAACAAAGGGCAATAGTCATAACATTACAGTCATTCAAAATCCTAATGATGTGAGGTTAAAGCTCGAAAGAGCTAGGCTATCTGGTCATACTTCCCCCTCCCCAATGACTATAAAATATTAAAGACAAAACCTGACTTTGCAGGAAGGTCCTAACATTCTCCATCGCCACTGGTACATTGATAGAAAACATTTCAAAGGTACTAAAGGCGATGAAATTCATATACCGCATAAAAAATTACAGCACAGAAAAAATTCGCACGAAGATAAAATCGCTCAAAACAAATCGCATAAAAAAGACCGCACAAAAACAGGTTCTACTCCACTTCATAAATTCAGTATATATATTATCTCTCTCAATATTTCTTTTCCATATAACTAGGGAAACATTGAAATATATATTTCCCGTACTTATTTTATTTCGTCCAGAATTTTTTTGGACAGATAAAAAAAATTTCCAGGTAATTAACAAAAAAAAAAATTTTTACAATACAAATTTTACGAATTCTGATTACGGATTTCTGAACAATCAATTTTACACCTGGGGTTTAAGTGAATATCGCGCCGATATTATTATACATATATGTAGGTGATATAATAACTTCTTATTCATAGCATGCAAAAAACTCTGAACGTATACTTAATCAATATACACAGCTGATGAGGTAACGTTATTTTTGCAATACACAAATGATAATAATTCCATATTTATATTCCTTTAACGATCAGGGCAATTAGCGAAAGTATACATACATATATAAATTAATCCCATTAATCATGTTAACCTCATGTTAATGATTTGATGTGGATTGCGATAATATATATTTTCTTAACTTAATCTTCTTAAAAAACACACTTAAAAAACACGGTATAAAAAAATTTGTTGTCAAAACAGCAAAGTTGAAAATGATTTTCAAATGAATTATTTTTGTTTCCACAATTTGTAGAAAAAGGCAGAAAATCTAGAACTTAAGTAAAGTAACATTTATTTCTGAGAATAAATTGTTACCGATAAAAGAGGCTGGATAAAATTAATAATTGAATTAATTTTATCCAATTAATTATTAATATTTTATTGATTAAGTTTCAATGAATTCCCTTTTTAAAAAAATTTATTTCTTAGGTTAGATTTTGTTAAAAATAGTGCCCAATTGAACAAATATGAGCATTTTTTTTTTGCAACGCATTAGAAAAATGGGGCACTGTCACAGAAATTTGGTGTCATTTTCTTTACCAAGTGGGGAGACATGATAAGAATTTATTGTTTTTCTTGAAGCATTTCTTGTATTATTAAAAATTACATGTAGGGAGATAAATATTACAAAATTTGTTTTTCACAAAGATGAATGTTTCTCTCCTCTCAATAAATAGTATTCCTTGTTTTATAAATATTCGTAGTAATCAATATTTCGAAATTCTTGGGGAGCTTACGAATTCAGAAGAGCCTTTTTGATAAAAACTAAGACTTTGAAGAAATTCTAAGCATTTTAAAAATTATTTTAGCTTTTTTATTTACAAAAAGGTTTTCTAAGAAATTCTTTTGATAAAAAGTTTTCTGTCTTGTAGATCTCTTTCATAAAAGTGGCTTATAAGAGTTGGATTTCAACCAACCGCTTTCCAATGAACCTTCGATGTTCTCTAATGTTTTTATTTTGAGGTACAGAATTTTTTTGTACAATATTTCAGATTTTTATTTGAATAAATTTAAAACTAACTGTGTGTTCACATTAAAATGCTAATTATGCCCTAAATATGGATTCGGAATATTGTATAAAAATTCTTTTTTATTTATATATTTTGAAATATTTTTTCTATAACATTAGGCATTTACAATGCTTCATGTAATATCTAATGATAACAAAAAACTCAATTAAAATTTTTGATGCGTCTGCTCTCTTTTTTAACTTATTATATTTTACTTCAACAAATCTCTACAAGTATAGATGATAAGTAATAAAAAAAAATTTAATTTTTTTTTAAAAACTATGATTGTATATCCTTTTTTTATGGTGACTAAAAAATTAAGCTTATTCTATTTAATCTTATTTTAAATAAAAGAAGTAACATAGGAATAATGCTGTAAAATTCATTTTTCCACTTCTAAAAATTAAGAACATTTTCGTTTTTATAACGACATCCTTTAAAACTGTTCAGAATACAAGTGTGGGTGATTTTACGTTAAAACTATTAACATTACTCGGTATTGCTCAGTTTTTGAGACAGCACATACATTATCATCAATCTTAAGCAATTAACTTCTATTGAGCAGAGGCCGCGGTAGCCTAGTGTTCAAGGTAACGGACTCGAGGCCGGCTTGTTTTGAGTTCGAGCCCAAAAGCGATGAAGACCCACCGTGCAGGGGGTCGATGCATGTTAAATCTGTCTAAGCTCAAACGTCCTTTCATTGGTGTGGTGTGGAAGTTATGAGAGAGGAGTGTTACACAGAGTTCAGGTGTTGTCCTCGTCATTTTATCATGGCTAAAAATTATGGGTTCTGTCACCAAAAGTCCTCGAGTAGTTGAATAGTGCGATGTGAGTATTTATTTCGTTCTATTGAGAATTCATCGCCTTATGAATAATAAAATCAAATTTTGCTTAAAATTATTATTGAAAACATTGCAGAATACTTATTCTGAAAATATTTTCGAACTAAGGAAATTAAAGGTTTTAATAAACAAGCATTGGATTTTTGATACAACAAATAAAACACGTGTTAATTTTTAATTGATTATTTCTACCTATTACTAATAAATTTGTTGATCTTCAAAAATTTTCATAATACTTTTAACTATACTCATATCTAAAATTAAGGTCACAAACATGTTTTTATCATAATTTTAAAATACCTCCAGTAAAGCTCATACAATTTGTATTCTGTACATTTTGAAGAACGGGTAGTACAATATCAACCTTCATTTTTCGAAAAGATGTTTAACGTTAGTTTTTGCTGACTACTCAATTGAGACCGTATTCAAGCATATGAGAATTCTGTGCCAGTTTTGTGAATATTGCATTTAAACAAACAAGTTAATCTATTTGCAGTGAGAATGACTCCTCATAATCGTTAAGATGATTTCTTGAGATGGAGAGCCGGCTGGCAGGTTTGAAGCTGGCCTGTCTCAAGCGGAAGTAGCTAGACGGTTACTAGGGGCACCGAAAAAGTGGTCTACCAGCTGTATAATCACTTCCAAACAAGTGGAACGGTCATCAGGAAGGTCGGTGAAGGCCAGGCTACACCGGAGCATCAACATTTGCCCAGGACCACTACTTTGCATCAAGCGCACGACCACATGGGTAGACAACGGCTCCTCAGCTTGCTCTTGACCTCGCTGCTGTGTGTGGAAGAAAAATTTCCACGTACACAGTCTATAGACGACTTGCAGAGACTGGCCTGTCTTTACGTCCGGCGTCCAATCTAGTGCGCCCCTTTGATGCATTCAGCTGAAAAGACCGGATTTTGTGAAGCTAAAAACATCGGTTGTGGACACCACAAGAATGGGGGCATGTTCATTTCAGTGATGAGTCTAAATGTACCGGACAAAGTAATTCTCGTCGAATCTTCGCCCGGAGAGAGAGAAAATTGAGCTGTCTTTCTTTCCTCCTATGTAACAAAAATCGACAGATTTGGTGGCAAAAGATTCTTTATTAGGTGGGGGGGGGATAATCTTAGGCAATCGTACACCACTGTACGTTTCCGATGGGGATACTGTCTACTCACAGAACTACAGAAATGAGATCCTGGAAGCTTATGTGAGGTTTTTCTGGGTGCTTTGGGGCTGGATTACATTTTTAAGGACGTAATTTGCGGCTTCTCAGATCTCTAATTGTTGATGAATTTCATGAAGGTGCAGATATTCACCATATTATTGGGCCCCGAGGTTTCCATATCAAAATTCTATGGAATATATTTGGGATGGTCTAGGAACAGCCACTTCTCAGCGTAGCTTCCCTCCAGGACCCCTAGAAATAAAACAGCCCGCTTTTGGAAAAATGGGCTTTTTTGCTACAAATACTTCTCCCTCGTAAGCAATATGGCAGATCGTTGAGAATCTTGTATAGCAGTTCACAGTGTGGTCACACTCCTATTAGGCAGACTTTTCCCAAGATAAATGCTTTATCTCTGATTCATGATTTCGCACTTTTTGATGCGTCCTGTTTCTTAATTCGCAATTAAAGACTTTTCCATAATGTTATGTTGCTACTTTTTTCTGACATCGTAATATGCCTCTGTGCCAAATTTCGTGCCAACACAGTAAATAGTTCAAGTGTTTTCATAGATTTAATGTTTGTGATCTTAGTTTTGAACATGAGTGTAGAAAGACCAAAAACTAGGAAACTGAAATATGAAAAATTCATACCAACCTACAGTTACCATATATGTAAAATTTTTTTTCTCTCACTTTAAAATCAGTTGGTAAGTTTCTGTTTTTGATACTTATATTTCTTTACTTAATAATCGTGAACTGAACCAAATCTAACAAATATAATTTTTTGCACTGTTAACATATATTTATACAATTAATATTTTTATTAGACACAAATTATGTTAATTGTTACAGAAAAACTCAAATATATGTAAATAAATTATCCGATTCTCTTTTCTTATAAATGTTGTTAAGAGACATACAAAATTTTAAACCTTTTATATTAAGTGTATATATACAAATTAAAATTGACGTACAACCTGTATAAATTTAAACACACCAAAAGTCCAGAAAAAGTATTTTTAAAAAGATTGTTTTTTTATTGCAATGTTTATACTGCTAGTGTTATTAAGTTAAGAAAACTTCCGATGCACCAGCTGTGCTTTCAAAAATTATTAAATCAGTTGCGATAATATTAAACATATTGCTTATAATAATATTCCAAATTTCTTTATTTCAAAAGGCCATAAGATTTAAATATATGTTTTTTCTTTTTCAATACGCTTATTAATAGCAAGTTTTTCTTGTAATTCGAAGGTTTTCATTGTTATAAAAACTGAATATATATTTTATATTTTTATCTATTTACTTTTCCAGCGAATCATGGAAATAAAATATTTTACAATGTAAGAAAACTTGACATAAATTCAATTAATGATTGAAGTATATTTATAAAATATATACCCGTCTATATTGAAAATGTAATAAAATGACATGGATGTGCTAGTTATGTAGTTTTCTGCTTTTATTCCCAACTAAGTTCCTAAATTCAGAATTGAAAAAAATTAGACAAATATTCTTTAAAATTTGTAAAACATATTTGAGACTAGTCAGTTTATCTTTTATTTAAAAAATATATTTAAAAGAGAATTTTCTGAGTTGCTTTTATTTGATTTAATAAACAAAAACATTTTTTAAGAACAATTTTTGTGCTTTAAAATTTTTTGCAGGACTTATCTATATAACTTAGTATAGTATTTCTCTCTCTCTTTACAAGTATATTTAAATATATTCTGCATATATTTGCAATTTTTAAGAGATTGCAATAATCCACTTTATGAATTCTTTAAAAATAGCGTTATTTTCCGACAATGACGCTATCAACGAATACTAGATAATGGTTTTATTTATGACATATTGTTTCTTTAAACTTTTTATAATGCTTCCAAAAGTTTTATGACTCCAGTTATTCGTATAATCAAATAAACTACTTTTGCTTTTAAAAGTAGCACACTCGTAGGTATTACTTTTTACACCGATATTTCTTATGCCTTCAATCTTTATTAGATGCATAAAAATATAGCAAATAATATGAATCAAAAGCTTGTAAGATCGCGTGAGATGAAAGCCAACTTTTCCGACACCTACTTCTTTCTTTTTCTGACATCGATGTTGATAATTTAAATAACTTAGTAAATATGAAATAACAGGGTATTTTTACAATAATTTCAAGAAAAAAGTATTTAAAATATTTAAAAAATCTTTGTGTTTTTTGAAAAAAAAACTCTTGTATAGGTCAAACTCCTTCTAGGTTAAAACAACAAATGTAGATCATATATCTGATTGTCGATTAAACATTCGATGGTTAGAAAGGTTAATGTTTTGAGTTCAT
Source organism: Trichonephila clavata (assembly GCA_019973975.1). Lineage (NCBI taxonomy): Eukaryota > Metazoa > Arthropoda > Arachnida > Araneae > Nephilidae > Trichonephila > Trichonephila clavata. The sequence goes on along the minus strand of BMAO01003604.1, from coordinate 6,578 downwards.
TTCGGCAGAGGCTGTCGTGAGAAATAGTTGAGATTGTTGCGCGTTTAATATGGTTAAGTCTTAAAGGGGTTTCTCTTACCGCTATGAGGAAGTTAGAAGAAAGAAATTTCAACCAATTGGTTTTCAACCTCGTCACTTGCTCATAGCTCAGAAATGTAAAATTTGTTATGTCGTTAAATGGGGCTAACGACAAACTTTTACTATTTATAAAAACAGTTATTACAAATACTATTTAAATAATTAATTTTTCAATAGTTTAATTATTTAATTAGTACGAAATCAAAATTTTACATTCTTGAATAAAATAAGCAGGCTTTTTTGCTCAAAAAGTAAAGTTTAGTACATTTTATACAATACATGCACAATGAAACGAATCAAAATAATTTTTTTCACAATTTCAAAACTACTTACGGGAATATATATATATATATATATATATATATACATATATATATATTCTTTGGTAAGGAAAATATAAAGTAAAAAAATTAATTTTCCTGGTAAGTACTGCCACAAGGGGAATGAAGTTTAGGTATTTAGCATATTTTTATGGTAAAAAGTCAAAGTAATTTTTAACAAAGAAAAAAGAAAAAGAAACGGGTATTTTATTATTTTGTTACGTTTATTGTGATGATAGACATCTCCCAAAAATATCGTAGATTTAACAGCATTTTTAGTATTAAATTTAAATAAAAAATCCTACTGTCGAAATTGCATTGCACGATAAAGCGGAAAACGGAAAAATTATGGTTTGGTTATTTATACTGCAGAAAAATAAATTTATTTGGAGCATAGAATCATCTGGCCAAATTTCCGTCTTTTTCTATTTTTTCAAAAGTTCAACCACTATGGGGCAATATTAAGTTTTGAAATTAATATTTTTTTATCCTAATTTCCATACGATAGAACATCTTTTCCGAATAAGTAGGTTTCAATTATTAATAATTTTTTCCCTCCATATAACCTCCATATAACTCCATATTCCTAATGCCCACAATAAATTTCCTCACAATTATACAATATTTTAATGTAAATGAAATATAAAATTACACAATCCTTATAAAAATGAAAGAGTAGTATAGATATCCACACACTTACCTCCAGATACTGAAGCCACGGCAGCAACAATAAGAGGAACTAGCAAAGTAGAAGCTGTGAGAGTCGATGCGTCCTTACACAACAATAAAACGACTCCACAAGAAATACTGCAGAGCATAACAACGACACACAAACAAGATCTCAGCTTCGACACACAGCAGCTTTCTTCAGACGGAGATTGTTTCTGGGGACTTCGAATGCTGCTACGTTTTCGCCCAAGAACCGATAAATACTGAGGTTTTGTTCTTAACATCATCAGCCAGCAATTTTGAAACCAAGAAAATGGCCCCATATTGCAGAAATTTGATTACTTTTGTTGCAAATCTTAGATCTGGAGTGATAACCTGTATCAGTCAAGAGACGTTATTAATTTGAAGCCATGTTCAGTTGCAGGTGCCATACCAAAAACTCCATGGAAGTATATTAAAAGATATAATTCGCATTATAATATATTTGTATCATAATATTTAATCAAATTGTCGCCAAATATATTTTTTCTTCTTTAAAAGACGAAATATTCTATGTATGTTAATAAGAACGCACTTAGTACACAATTCAGACTGTCTGAAAATGACACACTATTATGAAAAGGAAGTGTTCCAATCTGGATTATTCAATCTTCAGAGCTCCGAATGGCGAAATAATATTCCTTAATCTCTTTGGAAGCTGATATTCAAATCAAAAACACGAGTATTTGAGAGAAAAATGGCAGATGTTTCTACATTTACCAGGAAAGAATATAGCCGAAGTTCTTGAATTGTATCACGTTTGACACCTGTCATATTTTTGCCTGTCGCTTAAGATGAGAGAAAAATACGTCTTTAGAGTGGTAGCATAGACACTCTGCCAATTTAAATAAAATAACAGAGATCGTAGCAGAAAAATAAATTTCAAATTAATTTGTTTCAGACCATCGGAGCTCTTTCGAACTTCCAAACAAACATCGAAGAAACTATCAAGTCTAAAAACATAGGAAATGTGTCGCGAAACCGGCGACTGGAAAACAAAAAGGCGTGTCCGAGTGACGTTTCTGCTTCCGGCCAATGAACGCCTAGGATTGACGCAATCAGTAAACACAGATGCAAGGCTTCTCAGAGAGCAATGGTTTTAATGAAGACCCGTGTGTAGAATATATCTTGAAAAAAGTATTATCAGCTGCTCTTTTCTAGAAGCTAAAGAAGAAAATCACTAGTCTTACAAAATTTTATTTTATAATGATTCTCAAAGTTGATTTCGTTTTTGAAAATAGTCAAATTTAATTTCATAACATTTCCCTTATAAAATTTTTCCTCGGTTTTTGTTTCTGTTTCATTAAAATTTTTTGAAAACAAAGACAGAACATTAAAAATGAAGGGTTAAAAAAAACTAACGAACTCAGTTTCAATTTTTTTTTTATTTTTGACTTTTTGAAGCTATTTAATTCGGCAATTTTATGATGTTTTTTTAATTATTAATAATTACCATTAGAATATTTTGTACGTAGGGATTGCAATATCGGACCAAAAGTTCAATACCGGTATTTGGTACTTTTTTAGATCTTAATACCGGAATTAGAAATTTTAGGAAAAGAATGAAAATACTGGTGTTTTTTTGTTTTATTTTCCAGTTTTACTAGAGCGTGTAAATAGCACAAAATATTAATTTGTAATTTTTAAATTATAGCTGTATATAAAGAATCATAAAAAAGTAAAGGAATATCTTATTTGTTTAAACCACAAAAAATTGTATAAATATCACTATTCAGTCTGTGGTACTATCACAAATTTTTGAAATGTGATCTTAAAAAAGCAATGCATTAATTATATTGTCTCTAAGCCTGGAATGCAATTATGTGCACAAATTATCAGCTGTTGAAAACGCTCTTTCGGCATCAACGTTAGTTGGTAGTATTGTTAGCAATACGCGCGCGATATACTTTTTCCAAGTATTTACTCTAAATTTCTCATCTTCAAATAAATCGCTTTCTCGTCGGATGGTTTTGTATGCAGATGATTTCTGTATTGTACTTTGGTTTGTTGAATTTTTTTTAACTTTTCGCTAATTCTAATTTTTGTTTAAGAGACAATTTCTTTTCACACTATCGACCTTAGTGTCATAATCATCTTCGATAACTGCCCTGAATTCTTCTGAATGTGGATGAGGTTTGTGTAAAAAGAAAATTTACTATAATCTTCATGAAATTTAAGTTTGTCAGTCTTTTTTCTTCTTTTTCATTTTTATAAGCATGATGATATGTAAATACAAGTATGATATGCAAATACTCAATGGGAATTACAGACACCTCAATTAAAAAAATATCGAAAAGTAAATCGAAATATTACGCACTTTCTTCGCAAGTACAGCGTTATTTTCACTGATACGAATATCAGGATACAAATCCTGCGCGTGTGCAGTACAGCTCTGAGCTGTAATATAATAGTTTTGGCCCACCTCCTTGAATAATTCCCATATTATATCACTTCTCTTGATTGTACGATGCAACGTATTACAGTCTAAATAATTTCGCCCATTAAGGAGACATAAATACAAAAAAGTATACTATTTTACTATGATGGCGATCCCTGAACATAGAGTGGAGACAATTCAAAAAATTTCTAGTAAGTACCGAAAAACTGGTATTTAAACTTGTGAATACTGGTATTACAAAATTGCACAAATGACTCAAAATACCGGTATTCGGTATCTCGGTATACCGGTGCTGCAATCCCTACATGTACGTCACATCCAATTTTTAAACTTTTATTTGGCAACATTTGATAGGAATGAGAAAATAAAATATGGTATTTTACATTCCATTTTAGTATAGTTTTTAGTTAATAATATAAACAATCACATTTAAGGAGCATAAACAAACATATAATAAAATTTAAGAATGAGCCTTATAGCAGAGGTTCTTAAATTATGGTCCATGGACCCCTGCGGGTTTCCAGTGTCTTTCTAGGGGGTCCGCGAAGGTCCCCCATTTAATGTTAAGATTTCTTTTTTTTATACAGATTCTGAAGGGGCCTCGTGAAAAAATTTAAAAGTATGCCAACCTAGACTCGATTACTAAATTACCCCAATGAAAAAAAAAATATGTATTTCGATCAAGAAATTAATTTAGTTAGTATTAAATTAATATTTTGATATTATTTTAATTAGTGTTTACTGTTTTCTTAGAGAAAAAAATTGTTAAAAAGGTCTGTATAAGTAGCAAAGGCGCAGTTTTAATATTTATTGAGAAACCTTTAAATTCCTCAGTCATGGGTTGAGAGTCAGGGAGGGATACTCAAAATCTAGGGGTCTGCACTGTCAGGATTATATATAAGGGGGGGGGGAGGCATGGCGTGAGGGATACAGTAGTACCCCCAACTTACGTGACAGGTTGGACTGAGTGATAACCGCGTAAGTTGAATTCGCGTAAGTCGGGGTATAATTTAATACACAAATACATGTAAATAATATAGTTTTTTGTTAAGGCCGGAGATAGTAATAATGATTTAGAAAAAGAAAATTTTTAACAAAATTTTAGATAACACTTATACAAAATCGCAAACCGAAGTTATTTTAATATAGAAGGTTTCATAAAATCTAACAAAGTAGACTGCCGGCTCAAAGATTTTTTCCCCCTCCCTCAACATTTTCTCGTTCATGTTAATAATATTTTCTTCCTTGTTGTGGTGAAAAAATACACTCTTCACTAGAGTCTTTATTTTCTAAAATTTGTAATTCTTTTTTAATTAAACTGAGGCCATCTGTCAAATTCCCAACCGTCATTCGATCTTCTGATTGAACTGTATCTAAAGACTCAAGTTCTTGAAGGGATTGCTCTTGCTCATGTGTTTCTACGAGCTCATCCATTATCAGCTCCTGATTGTGGGAATCCAGCAGTTCTTGAGCCTCACCACTACCCACTTCTAAATTTATTTCCCTGGCAATATCAACAAATTCTTCATTCACATTACCAATTTCATCAAGCTCTGGCACTGATTCTACCGGTGTTGTAACCCGTTCAGGACCATGATCACATATATGTGATCACTTCAGGGAATACAGTATCATATTTTAGATTGCGTATTGCCCCCTCCCTCCTCCATTCAGAGGCTAATAATGATATCGGTGAGATCTTAATTTTAAATTCATATAATTTGGAATGATTGTAAACTATCATTTTTAGGCAATTTTGTTACAGTAATGATTTCTTTAGGAATTTTTAAATAATGTTAGGCTTAACTGTAAAATTCGCTTGCTCCTGAAAAGGTTAATGATGGAAAAAAAAACAATACTAGATTTGAAAATCGCGTCAGGGTATTGCTGTATTAACGTTGCACTATTCAGCTACATAAGGGCTTTTGGTGACGGACCTCGTTATTTTGAACCATGTCCAAGTGACGAGGGTGACACCTGAGCTGGCATCTCCTATACTACCTTCCACACCACACCAAGGAAGAGGGGGCCGCCGCAATCGAGATTTTAAGAACAGTTGCCTTATATAGCATAAAAGACTAGCATTATAATTACTCTTTGATTTTTCTCCTCTCACACGTGCATTCACATGAGTGCCTATATCAATATTTAACATAACTTATATACACTTAATTTAATAGATACAAATTTAAAAATTGCCGGAGAAAGAAAGGAATTATATTTTTACTGGATACACTATTTTTTTTTTACAATCTTACTGTTGCAAGTTAATATATTTAGTCCGCTTTTGACCTTGAAGAGCCCCATGACAAAAATATTTCAAATGGGCAAAATTGGACTGAATAAGGGATGAATTATTAGAATGAAGCAGGTTATTCGTTTTCACCCAAGAATTCTAAGACACTGCGTAATATGTAAATCCCCAATTCATGAAGAACTACAAAATAAAATTAAAAAAAAAAAACATTTAATTGATTTTTGAATATATCAAAGAAAATGAAAAATGAGACAGACACTTAAAAAAATGTAGAATATTATAACTTAAAAATATAAATTAAAAGAGGTAAAAGTAATTTTTTTGCAAAGAATTCCGGATGTTTTTGCTGCATAATATATATTCTCTACATTATAAAACTTCTTATTAGAGGAAAGTTTCGTTTTGCATTATAAAATGAAAAATTTCATAATAAAATAGGATTTAGTTCAGCTTTAAATTAAAAAAATAAGAGAGTTATCACTCCCAATGAAATACAGTAAAATCTCCTAAAGGGAGGGGAGGGGGAGGTATATATTTTAAGAGAAGTGTTATCTTTGAGTAGAATTATTCGGTGGATTTGTATAAATTCATATTTCTAAAATTAAGGATCTTCATTTTTGCGAAAGGGTTGATGTGTCATTATTTTTAGACATTAATTTAATCTTTAACTTTTTTTCTTTTTTGATTTATCCAATAATTTTATGATGTCAGCTTGAAATTTTAGTAAAGATAGGAAAAAATTATTTCAAGATTTTCACATACAAGCTAATGTGAGTTAGAACAAAACAGACACTTAAATTTGAGTGTAAGCAGCAAA